>JAURVB010001810.1:0-19216 GCA_033002965.1 Piper betle | reverse complement strand
TTTTAGGCATGAGCCCTAACTTGATCATGAACTATGTATGTTGGATTGGATTATGCTATGATGTTTGTGCACGTGTGTTTAATGTTATTATTATTATTATTATTATCCTTGTGAAGTGGATAAACTTTGGGACTGAGGCTAACATTTTCTACAGGGTGTTTAAGCCTCGGAGTCCTAGAACATGACGAAGAGCAAACCTAGGTATATGAAACTTACTTGATTGTAGTTGTGTGTACACGTGTGTGTGTGTGTGTGCGTGTGTGTAGAAAAACGGAGGTAGGAGGATCACATGATTCATACCACGAGAAGAACCCACATGAAGACGGGGGTGTTAGGGATGCCCTAGTATCTGATGATGCCTCTCTGTTTAACTTTTCTTGCATAGTATATGGAACAAGTAACCACATCCCAATGTGTACGTTATAACACTCATCCACGTTAAGAAGTCAAGCTATATAATCCAATTATTGAAATTATGTATAAGAATCGGAGCATGTCATAGCATCGAACCTCTTAGTTGCATTGGGGGTGTTGCTTTCATATAGCTTGGAATGATCATCATATTCTAAAGTTGCCCTCTTAGTCATAAGGGGAGGTCCTGTCTTTCTTATGATTTAGAGCACTCATTTAGGAGCTTTAAGCTTAAGATTTGTCCTATGCAGTATGATTCTGCATGCATTTTATAAAAACCCAGTATAGTGTCTGTCTTAAGCCTCCTGAAAATTTGCTTTTGTAAGTTAGCATGCAATTGCAGAAAGAATAGTTTTCGATTTATAAAATCATGATTTGGTCCATCCCTTGAGACTGAATTGGGGTGTTACGCAACCAAATAAATAAAAGCATTTAACACAATAAAACATAACTCTCATGGAAAAAAATAATGTCAATTTCAACTAATGTGATATAAAATATCAAGTCATTGATTTGAGATCCATCTACTCTTTAGCATAAACTAATCTACTCCATAAGAAAAGAAAAGAAAGTCAAAACAAGAGTATTCAAAAGGTTCATAATAATAATACAATCAAACCCAAAGAAAAGAAAAGAAAAGAGAAAGCTCTTATAATCCAATCTTTAGAAGCAATCTCCCTTCTTCTTTTTAATTTTCAATCTCTTCCTATTAATATCCACCTTGAGAGAGCCAAAACCCTTGAGAAGAGCCTCCAAAAGAAGGAAGAATATATGTGAATAACTCTCCCAAATTCGTGCACGAATAGCTCTTTTATAGTTAGAAGTATTAGAGTTTTCCTTGTGGAAGTCAGTTTAATAAATTTGGAATTAACTAAAGTTATAAGCGCGAGCACCGCGATGTTCCCTTTCCAGCATTGCAACACTCACTTTTTTCTTCTTCAAGACTTCCTAGTGTTGTAGCCTCCAACACTGGGACTGTGAGATCCCTCAACTTACTCTTACATCCAATAGGCCTATTATGTTACACATATTATCAGAGCAACTTAGTTTTGTACTAGATGGTGGGTTGGACTAGAGATATAGGCTAGGCTATTGGCAACGGGCCCAAGAAGGACGTGGGTTAGGGCTAGTTATGGGCCAAGTGTAGGAATTTCTGAGATGAAATTTCCTAGGGTGTGTGGACTTATAAGATCTTTCAACTTAGTCCAACTTTCAATACATACTGAGGTAAGATCCTATTTATAAGTTAAAATAGATTATAGATCTTTAACTTTAGTAAACCAAGTTTAAAGAGAAGACTTAGGCCTATTATATTGCACTTTGGGCTGGGTCGTTATAAGAAGACTCAGGACCATGACACTAAGGGTGCTAGCAGTGTGGTTATGGTGTAGTCAAAGGCTTTTACCATTACCATTTACCAAATTCTCAGCCACTGCACCATTTATCGCTTTATTGACCGTCTATCACTATCGAGTTTCATCCTTTTTGACCGATGGTAAACGGTTAATATGTAATTTCAATGTAAACTATACAAGTCATTGGTGATACAAAATCCTTGCCAAAATTGCAAATTTGGTGTCTCTTAAACAATATATTATATTAACTAGCTTTTAGAAGGACATAACAATACAATATTTTAATTGACCAACGTAGTAATAATTATTCTTATTTATATAAAATAATATAATAATATAAATCTTTAACTTTAGTTAACTACTTTTGAAAAGATAACTTAGGTCCGCTGTGTTACACTTTGGGCCATATCGTTATAGGGACACTCAATGCCATAGTCGGCAACATTGAATATTTTTCCAAATTTGTCTGCTCTGCACCACTGCGACATCCAATACAAGTTAACTCCTGTAACACCCCATTTTTTGGTTCGAGGGCAAACAAAATTACGATGTTATAATTTGAAAAGCTTTTTGTTGGACTATTGCATATAAACTGTATAGAAGTAGATCTCAACCCTTAAGGAGGCTTAAGATAGACACCTTACTAGATTTTTCATACAATGCTTACTGAATCATATTACATAGGAAATGTCTTAACTTTAAAGAAGCTCCTTGTATGAGCACTCTATGTCACAAGAGAGGCAGCACCTCCTTAGCAACTAATAGGGCAATGTTACAAAATATAGATGATCTGTCAGGGCTACATGAAGACAACACCCCAGAGGTTGTGCTTGAAAGGATGCGGATGCATGATCCGGTTCTTATACTTAGTTAAAACCTTAAAGTTAGGTAATACTTATTCTTATGATGATGCTGAACTTAACTTGTGTAACATGAGGGTCGTGGTTACTTGTTTCATGTACCCATAAATGAAAATTTAACACATAGATACAAAGACATCATTGAGTGTTAGGGCATCATAACCTAACACCCAGTTTTCAAGTGGGCTCTTCACATGGTATGAACTGTAAGCATCTTTGACCCAGGTTAGTCTAACACACTTACAACTGCAACCAAATAAGTTTAGCGTACCTGGTATGCTCCCCATCATGTTTTGAAACTATGAGGCTTCCACACCTTATAAGCGATTGTTAGAGTGCCCCAATGTTAATACTCGATAATAATAATAATAATACTAAGGCACACATTACACTTCACATCCACATGCACCAGAACCATGTTTAGGGCACTGGCCCAAATCATAATACAACAAATACAACTGTAATTCTAAATAATACATGAATCTCAAATACATAACAAATTTCCCCAAAATACATAAGTCGGGTGCACAACAAGTCATACACACAAGAACATACCCTGCCATGAGTCTCTTGATTCGTACACCTATGCCAGCCACTGACATGCATACTCACCTACATAAATATAGTAAATTCGTTAGTAATCAAATAAGTTTGATTACTAGTTTGAAAATAACTACTAATATTAACAATACTGAGAGATAGTTGTCTTAAAACCCATGGAAAACTTAGAAACTTCATAAAAGCCTCATGGGGCGGTAAGCAAAGATAGCTTATTACATAGGCTAGCATGTATGCATGACAAAAATTATATTCATTCAAGAAGCTTACGCCCTGACATCATCTATATATCACCTGCCACGGTACTATGGTGGTTCGAAACAGTTAGGTTAGTGCCATAATTTCATGAAACATGTTGCACTTGCAGTACCCTTCCTACATTGCACTACTTTAGGTGTAAAGTATTAGTGCAATTCATACAACACATACCACTCACTCTCTTATTCGTGAAATCTGTAAAGCAACACATACTTATACAATATAGGATTAGGGAGGGACTTATATAATAAAATTTTAAATCTTCAGTGCAAAAACCAACAAGGGATCTCATCCTTATAGTTTTATTAAACTATGAGAGAACTTCGCTAAATGGCACGGTATCAGAGGGATCCGATAAAACACCACCAACGCCGTCCTATGTCTATAACACAATTAAAATCAACACTTAAGTAGCCAAACAGAGGTGAAGAAAAAGAGTCATACAGACATGGATGAATGAAGCTCTACATCCAAGATCAACGAACTCTCCCTGTGTAACCTAGCACAAAGATGGAACCTGAATCAAACTAGAATCACATTGGCACACACATCGAGGCAAAGATTCAACACATGTGCAACACATAAGGTAATTAACTTAATTACTTGCTTAAGTTCATGTTAAACCTCATTAGGTAATTTAATTAGGGTTTAGGGTGTTACAAGTACACTTGTTGGGAAAGTCTAAACTTAGGGTTTTATCAAACAGACATAATTGAACGAATTTTTGAACGGGCCAAACAGTGTCCAAATGGGCTAAAATTTGAACAAGTAGACCCTAACACTCTAAGGTTTGGGTACCAAATATACCAAGTGTAGGATTATGGGCCAGCATGGTGAACAAAGCCCACTAATGTCGGGCTAAGGTGCTGGGTGTTGGGTTTGTCCCACATCGGTCATAGAGGTTATTGCCGACTTGTATATAGGCTAATGGGAAAGCCTTAATTCTTGAGCTAGCTTTTGGATTAAGACAGGGCTATGACACCTATTGCGAGTTTCCTTTGGTTGTTCAAAGTCCTTTTGGGGCCCAAAGGGCCCAACAGTGGTTTCGGAGCTTGGGTGGGGGCCAAAGGGCTTAACAAGTAGTATCAGAGCTAAGTTCGAGCTAGGGTTTGTCTATGCCGATTGTTGTTGTTTCCTTCATGGGTTCCACCTGATGATTTGAAGAGAGTTTGCCAGGTGGGTGCTGTCTGATTTAAGGGGAGTGTGTCAGACGATGATGGTTTCGGGCCACACCCGATGTGTGAAGGGAGTTGTTGGGTTTGTCCCACATCGGTCGTAGAGGTTGTTGGTGACTTGTATATAGGCTAATGGGAAAGCCTTAATTCTTGAGCTGGCTTTTAGATTAAGAGAGGCCCATGACGCCTATTGCGAGTTTCCTTTGATTGTTCAAAGTCCCTTTTGGGGCCCAAAGGGCCCAACAGTGGTTTTGGAGCTTGGGTGGGGGCCCAATGGGCCGAACCATTGTTCCCAGGCTAGGCTACACACCAACATTTTTATGTATTTCATGGGCTCTGAGACTCCAAATAGACCTGGGCAAATGGGTTAGGTTAGCCAATACAATATCATGAGATTGAATCTTGTAAATGTTTAAGTTCAAACTTTAAGGATTTGGGCTTCAGTGGACTTCAGAAAGGAAGGCATTGGCTAGGTTTTTTTGGAGTTGACTAAACTTAATGGGCTTGACAAGATTATAACACAACTTTTACTAAGTTAAAAACTCACAAAATTTAAAGGAATGTTGTTGGGCCAAACCCTAAGGTTTGGATGAACGTGCATAAAATTTTACTAGCAATTAGCTAGTTTTTCATATTTTACATCCAGAGCTAAAGAACTAGGGTTTCACCATTCATTCTTACACTCCAAAAAACAAAATTAACTAACAATCTATATTATTTTTAAATGTTACCAAATTTTTTAAGTTTCTATTAGACACATATAGAGTCATTATATAATTTTTATAGATTTTATTAATATCTTTTACTAGGCTTATCATCGTGCACAAGTTTAGAGCATGACAAGGCATACATGCATCATAGAAAATACACCAAATGATTAGGGGTTTTGTTCATAACTTTAAAGTGGTTATCCTTGCTTAGTATTTTTACAGGAGCAAGCAAACAAGTAGATATACAAACATGAAAAGATGGACATCAATAATAACATACATTATGGTGTAAATATTGGGGAAATATGCGGTCAGGTCATAGTGACTTAAAAGATGCCACCTTTCACCAAGTTTAGCACCCTTACATGGTCATACATGCCATGACCGACCAATGATGTACATAAAAGTTTTATATCTATCTTTCATGAGTGCAACAAGACAAATAGCTTGCAAAATACCATATAAATCAAAAGATATGCATTTCCACCGAAACTGTAACGACCCAGCCCAAAGTGCAACGTAATGGGCTAAGTCATTTCTTTAAAATGGGCACCCCGGAAGTTAAAGATCTATAGTCCATTCCCACTTATAAACAGAATCTTCTCCCAGTAGGTATTAGATGTGGGACTAAGTCGAGGGATCTCACAATCCACCCACCTTAGGAAATTTCGTCCCCGAAATGCCTATTCTTGGCCCGTTGCTAACCCCAGCCCACGTCCTTTCGGCCCATGACCAGCAGCCTAGCCAACGTTTCTAGTCTTGGCCCGTTGCTAACCCCAGGCCATGACCTTTCTGGCCTGTGACCGGCAGCCTAGCCAACGTCCCTAGTCCATCCCACCATCTAACACGGAACCAGGTCGGCTCTGATACCATTTGTAACGACCCAGCCAAAAGTGCAACGTAATGGGCTAAGTCATTTCTTTAAAATGGGTACCCTGGAAGTTAAAGATCTATAGTCCATTCCCACTTATAAACAGGATCTTCTCCAAGTAGGTATTAGATGTTGGACTAAGTTGAGGGATCTCACAGAAACATTGTATAGATCTACGTAGTTAACATGTAAAAATTATATCTTTTTAACTAAAATGCACATTAGATGATTCTGAAGCCTAATAATGCTTAACATATAGATCTACATGGGAAAAATACCAACAAAGTACAATCAAGCATGAATACACTTGAACAGAAGAGCACAACAATGCAAAGAGGCAACAAGGAGAGACATTTACCTCAAGGGGACCCAATGGGAGGTCTCTTAGTGCTTTTCACCCCAAGACCTACAACCCAAGGTGGCTAGGCTTGGTTTGGAGAGCCAGGGAAGAGATGGAGAGGTAGGGAAGAGCTAGAGAAGTAGAGGAAATGCAAGGGAGGAAGGGAGGGTTGGCAGGAATGGAGCCGAAAGCTAAAAATGGAGGAGAATGAGTGAATTTATAGATGAGGGAAATGGGACTAGTCTTACCTGCGTGTTGCCTTGCCCGGTTTGGGCCACTCTTGTGTTGGTTCAAGTGATTCAGCTTTGAGACCAAGAGTATGGAGCTTAGATGGTTGTATGAGCATGTTATGGAAGGTAGGTATGCCCAATATATGGATGATAACTTTAGTTATGCTACAACAACGCATGAGTTATCAGTGTAAACTCGAGGTTTACGATTTCATGCTTGTGTTAGCTCAAGCTTTTAGGTCTACATTTAGGTCGTTGTAGCATTAAGTATCTATTTGGGATTTTTTAAGGTACCTCTTTTCCATGCATCAGAGGGATTTTGGACTACTAGATTTGTAACGACTCGCCCTAACTGGCCTGGGTGTTACATAAAATATAATTGATGTAAACATAACTACAAAAACATGATTTCTAATATGGAAATAAGTCTAGAATTTATAAATCTTAAAAATGAAACATGTTCTGATAGCATGTGACAATGCATAAAATAAACTGACTCAAAGTCCCACAGTCTCGGACCATTTCCCATAGCTACATTTATAACATAAGAGAATAAAAAGGAAGTCCAATTTTATTATCAATTAACCAAACCTTAGGTTGGTAATGAACCACGAACCGCACTCTTAATCGTCAGTCCAAAGCTGCTCACCTGCGAAGGCAATTTTGCGTCAGTGATAAAACCACTAAGCCGCATAATTAAATGAGACAAGTCAATAAAATCCCTATTATCGTTTCTAGAGTCTTTTAGTTGTTATGGAGCGTATGCCGAAGCTTATTATATGCTGGGACGGGTGGCCACCCCATCCAGCTACCATCCCATGCATGCGCACACACGCTACGTGGCCCATGGCATGTAGTTACAGATTTGTGCCATTGACTCATCCTCTAGGTATCACAAGTACATAATGAGCCATCTTGCGCCATTGCACCCTGTCACCCCTTTCGGCATGGGGGCAGGTATTCAATCTTTCAGGGGTTGTTGCCTTGAGTCGAATTGAGTCGACCCCGGTTGCGCTTGTCCCATGGTGGTCGGTTATGAACTCAAGTCGACCAAGACTCCCACATTATTCAATTTCTCAGGGAGTGCTGCCCTGTGTCGAATTGAGTCGACCCTGGTTGCGCTTGGCGTATGATGGTCAGATATGAAATCAAGTCGACCAAGCCTCCCACATAGTAATTTTAAAGGGTGCGGCACCGTGTCAGACTGAGTCAATTTCTGACCCCAGTTGCACTCGGTGCATGGTGGTCGAATCTGGGCTCAGGCCGACCAGGGCTGCCAAAAAGGGAAAGTACAACATTTCAAATAATTATTCAGACCTGGATAGTTTGTAAGTGAACCTGCAATCGTGACCAATGATCCTAATCTAAACGAGAATATTAAATTATTACTTTATTTACCTAGTATTAAGTTAATATGGTAAATGTGAAATCTTTATTTTGTTAATCACTTATAACCATCTGATTTAAAATTAATTGCTTGTAGTATACCGATTAATTATCGACCATTTATCATTACCGTATTTTTATTACTTATGGCGATTTCGTACAATAATTAATTAGTTTAGCAACTTTAACCTAACTAATTATTTTTAAAGATTTCTTACGAGTTAGAATTATTTTTAACTTGAGTCGGTGTCGAGTCAAGCATATATTACAGATTTGCTATATTCTTCTTCCCCAACGTTCTTCTCTTCTCCTACCTTCATCTTTGGCACCAAAACAGGGCATGACCTTCACTAACTGCTTACCCAACAATCCAATTGAACAACTCTATTGAGCATCCCAACACAACGTCAAGAACACAATAAAAACAGCGAGGAAGGCTCAAGTTCGTGCTTTACAGCAGCGATCCAAGGCGACACCGCCCTGCATCAAGGCACCACATGAAGCCTGGCCAGCAGCACTGCCAGGAACGCAAGGTGAACTTTGTCCGGCAAGCAGCACCGCTGGGAATGCTCCCCTTCTCCCCGCACGACAGCCCACTATCCAAACCCCATGCACAGAAATCACAAGATGCTAGGGACTGCGACTTAACTATCCTAATTCAACTGATTACATAGCATAGGACGTTGATGCAGCAACAGCAAAACAAAACGACCATGAATTGATGAAACAACAGCACTTTACATGGCGGTCATGAATTGATGAAGCATCAGAAAAATAGCATGGCGATCATGAAATGCATGTTTACAGGAGAACAAAACAGCAACCAAAATGAGTAAAAGAATGACAAGGAAAACATACCAAACAGGACACGAAGACGAGGTGTAAGAACGTCGCCAAGAGAGGAGAGCAAAAAGGAGACACAGGAGAGGAAGATGAGAATGACGGCTAGGGTGAGGAAGAGGAGAAATAGGTGGCTAGGGTGAGGATGACGCCCCCCTCATAAAATGAAATGAAAATGATGGCTAGGGTATGGGAAAACACCCCAACACCTATATTTCATTTAACCAGGTAACCGGGAACCGAGTAAAGCATAAAATATAATATTTAACCGGGTAGATAATATAAATAATAATATAAAATAATAATACTTTCTCCAACATTTGATCCTTCCCTGACTGAGTCGAATATATAGATATTTTTGTCATATATATATATATATATATATATATATATATATACACATACATAGTCTTTACAGGATTGCCCCCTTGGGCCCAGTTTTATTTGAGTCTTAGATCTTCATCTACCTGAGTTCAGGGTTTCAAGGTCAATTTAGCTTTCTTGCCTCGAATGCTGTCCATAGAGTCCATGTCTGACTTCAAGTTAGTTTTGACTTTTGTTTGTGTTGATCCAAGCTTTCCAACCCAACATGGACCTGACCAGGCCCACAAATTGTGAGATGACCAGATCTCTTAACATGGCAAGATCCAGGTGGTACACAGTAAACCATAGCATTTGCTACCCATTTTCAAGAGATTTCTCCCACATTTTTAGATGATTTTCTACACTAGCACTGCCTCCAGCCACCAGACCGGTACCAACGTCACCACCTTGCGGCCGGCTATCGACCAAGACCCTCCACTAGCTTTGGCGCCGCCGTAGTTGCCATCAGCGACTTCATTTTGTTTTCTAGATCTCCATGTAGTCATCGCCTTCTGACCGTTTTCATCGCCAACAAGAATCCTTCGGTGAGGCTGACCACTCCGATGGCTTCTCCTCACCGTGGCCGTGATTTTGAGACCACCCCCAACCCTTATCATGGCTGCGATCGCCATTGGCTACGCCGCCATTCCCAGCCTCATTCTCCCCACTTTCCGGCCATTTTTTGACCAGCCACCGGCCAAACTCCATTGGGTGTCACCATCATCATCACTGCCACAACCTTCTCTGTCGATCAGGAACGGTGCCTACCCCTGGCTCCATGTCGTTGCCATTTTCCAGCAACAGGCACATGCGGTGCCCTGGTGGCCTTTGTGTTTGTTCACCCATGTTTGAGTCCACATGTCTGTTTGCTGCCCACGCCAGCATGTACTAGCCCATGTCTGTGTCCATGACCCAACCCACCTAACTGAGTTGCCCAACTTGCCTAGGAGCTTGACTCAGCCGAGTCGACTCGGTCTGACTTGGCCAACTCACCTTTTTAGTTAGTTTTTGTCTGTTTTCATCCGTTTCTTGATTGTTCTCGGTAATTCAAGACTCCTTATATTAATTTAGATGCATATTCACATTATTTGTTTCATTTTGATATTATCATTGCTTTTTTTATTTGTTTATTTATTTTATACATTATTCATTGTTGTCTATTTCTAGTTATTTAAATAATTGCCGTACGTGATGCATGCTAGTATCATTATTTATTTTTATTGATGATGTATTTATTGTTAATATGAATCTTGTTCATGTTTATCTTATTTAATTTAATTAAATAATTAATTATTATTTATTTGCTCGTTCATGTTATTATTATTCGATGTTTACACTATATTGTTTATGATTAATTTTATTAGTTATTTATTCATTATTCACTTATTTGTGTGATTATTTATGTATGTATGTATTTATTTATTTATGTGTTACTCGTGTATGTGCTAATAATTACACGCCTTTAGCCACAAACTTATGAAGTATTATTTATGTTATTATTAGTTTTTGATTAATGTATTATTTATTGATTACTATTCATTTATTGATAAATGAGTTTATTAATTTAATTATTTATTAACTAATCATTTATTTAATTATTATTCAATATTTGTTCACCTAGTTATTTTCACGTGGGTTTAATTGTTATTTATTATTGGTTTGTATTTACTTGTGCACCTATTGTTTTATTTATTGTTCTTTTACTTATTTGGTTTGTTTTTAATTGTTTTATAATTATTGTTTATGTATGTGCCTTGATTTGTGTGCCAAGTGTTGACTTGTGGACCTGTTTTGTATTTGTTTGAGTGTTGTTATTGTTGATATGAACACACGCCTTGACCATGCATCATATAGACATGTCAGTGTTTTGCTTAGAGTGGGTTCCGATATAGGTTCCGGAGTCCAAGCTTGTCGTGCATGTGTCGTCACGCTTGGAGCTTGGACCTTAGGTTCGTTTGGCTTTTTTGGATTTATTGCTTTACTCTATCGCGATTTGATTTCTAGATCTTATGACATTTTAAGTGGTTGTTTTATCGGACCTTGTTTAATATGGACCATATAGATGTATTTTACTTAAGGATTAGATCCCTTATGTTGTTTTCAAACTTAGTTCTACCTTACATTGCCTTTTGGGCCTATTTATATGATTCCCTTACCAGCCCTCTATATAGTTTTTATTGAATTTTTAGTGAGAGTTGGTGGATTTGACCTTGCATATAGCGTGAGCGGGGGCATACGTAGTTCACAATGGGCTTTGGATTAGTGAGATGGTTATTCCATTTGTGAGGGATTCTGACATCTCTACATGTTGAGGTTCCTCAGCCCAGAGAGGAGTGGAGTAGATAGTACTATTTGTATACTGCACATGTCTAGACTTGTGGTATCAAAGGGTATTGAAAGTGATTGCCTAAAAGTACTCGACGTTTGTGCTCTTGGCCAGTTGTTATACAAATATTTAGAGAGGGCTTAGGTTATGAATGTGCTTTTTCTGAAGAGTGGGACCAGTTTTCGTCGAGAGAGACATTTGTCAAGAGTGGCATACACCAGTTCAATTCGAGATGCTATTGAGTTTGCAACTTGATGGCTCCTGAGTAGATGCTTGTTGAGTGTTCCCATAGAGATTATATGTATTGTCTTCCTTCCTCGTGGAAATCAAATTCCACTTGCTAGTTTGTATTAATTATTTTTTGGATTAATGACGCTCGTTGCTGACGTTCTTCCTAATATATATAGGTCTTGTGTTCCTGTGTAACACCCCATTTTGTTTCACCCATGAACCAACCTGGAAATGTTACTGACGACCTAACCATTCGCTAATCTACTTGATGCGGTTAAGCTGACCTGGATCTACCCACGGTGTCTCAAGATGGTGATGCAACATGCAAAGCATGGATGAGATGTTTGGGTTCTAACGTTGTCCTACATGCATGTCATGATATGCAAACAAGTAAACAAGCAAACCAAACAAACAAAAAGTTCAAAAAAATATCTATTTTGAAAATGAAACAGACAAAGTCTCTCTTAAAAGTGCAATAGAGGCCACCCTTTCAACAATAAACGATATATATTTATAGCAATAAAAATTGAAAACACCGTCTAAATTCAACATGATTTTCACATTCTAGTTATCTTCGCTCCGTAGTTCTCAACCTATTCATTTTCCACTTTCCATTTGCATTCACGTACAAAATATCTTTAGCAGTTTACAAAATATCATTCAAATTCATTATCCATACAATTCAATACATCATCAATTACAGTCGGTAGGTACATGTGTGTGCGATTTCATTGCTGCTCCTCCGCAGTTCCGACGGTACTCATTCCTCGAGATTCTTACCTAAATATATAACAAAAAGACATCAACAACGAGTGAACGGGTCTACAAATAACTAATAACAAACTGATATAGGAGAGCTAACCTTCCTATTGAATAAAAACCTCATACACTTCCTCAAGAACTCTAAGGGCAATAATGGGAGCAGTCGACCTCGGGCGGTAGCATCCCCTTTCCATATCATTCTCTTTCCTTGGCCATTTAAAGTATCCATTTTTTGCGGGAAAATCATTCTTTTTCCTCTCATCCCTCTACATCCTCCGTATTACTCCTGGCTTTGAGTACAAAGGCCGAGTACTCTCAGGCATGTGCTTTCAGCACCCTCTTATGCCACAAGTCTAGACATGTGCTGCACAACACTACCCATAAACCTCTACACTTTTGGGTTTGAGGAGCTCAAATGTGGAGTTATCAGGATCCCTCAAGAATGGAGTGGACGTTCACCAGTTCAACAGCCCGCTTTGACAAACACACGCCTTATCTTAAGACGTGGCCATCATTTTCCCTAGTCACACATTTCACTGAAAATGCAAAAACTGCATATACATAGGCCTGGGTAGGGAATTTAGTATAATAGGCCCGAAGGTATCGTGAGCTAGATTTGAGTTTCGAAAACAAAGTCAAGGAATCTCATCCTTGAGGATTATTAATCCAGAAATATGATAGGATAAATGACTCGTGTGGAGTGGGATATGATAAATCCACCACTTGATATGTCCTCTTTCCTGTTAAAAATAAAACATGATAGAATGAGATAATAAATCGAGAATGAGTTGTAAACGGACCTAGTAGAAGCTCCAATCATGTCCACGTACCTAGGCGGTGAGCTCCGACTAAGTACATACAGATCAAACTAAAAGCAAGTGCCCGTTAACTGAATGATGCATCAAACATCCTATAACATACACACACCATATCATACATCAATCACAGATAAGTTTTCCTACACTATGTTGCATTAGATTACAATAATTACTTAGTTTACCTAATTAGTTCCTTAGCATCCGTTTTAAGACACTACAATCAGGCAATTCATATTTTATTTTTATTTACAATAAAAATATCTAGCACATTAATTCATCAATCCTAGCATGTTGTGCTAACTATCATCAATTTTAAATAATTAAGTCAGAGGTAATTATACCTCACGTCATCGGCAACGGTGATGGCTAGGGTTGCATTGCATGTCTCAGAGCTCGCATTGAGTGCTTGACAGTGTCCAAAGTTCGATCAAGTTTGATAGGATGAGCTCAACTGAGGATTCAATGAATTCTAGCAAATCCGGTTTTCTGACGGGTTCCGGTGGTTTTCGGCACTTTCCAGCAACCTTCTTGTAGTTTTCCGGTGACTGTTACCAGCGGTGGCTACTAGCAATATGGTGGTGATATGGGGCACCGTTGGCACCAGCTCAGCAAGCCCAACGTGTCTACGACATCGACAAGGTCGGCGAAGGTGGCAGAGATCTAGAAAAGGGCAACATAGAGGTGATTGGTGGTGGGGTGTCGCGATCTGGTCGTGATGGCCAGCGCTAGGCTCCGCTTTGATCGGGGAAGGTTGTGGGAGGGTCGGCGACGTCGAGGTGCAACTGGATGGCGGCGGTGATGGTCGCCGGTGGCGGGATTTGTGATAGGAGGGCAGCACGGTCCCGACGGCTTCATTGCATTGAGGAGGCTAGGCGACAGTTGAGGGCGCTCAGGGTAGCACGGCTGGGCTTGGTGGTGTCGATCGGCCACTGGGTGGTGTCGGCGACAAACATAGGGAGTGGCGTCGAGGGTTTGGGGGAAGAAGATAAGTGTTTGGGGGAAGAAACAGGTTGGTGGCGATATCATAAATAAAACATGACTGGACTCCGACTTGAGTAAAAAATACTCGTAATAAATCTTAAAAAATCCAAAAAATAGGGGAAAATCCCATAAAATATATTACACACCATGATACCACAATGACATGTTATATAACTAATATCCCACCCAAACTGCCCTATAACATGTCCTAATGCGTTATTCAGCCGAAAAATCATTTTACGATCAGATACATATATATATATATATATATATATATATATATATGCATACTTTTATATACTCTGATAACTCATTTCTCACTGTCTTCCTGACGTTATCATCATACTCAGGGACAATTAACCCTCATCGTTCAGAACTCATAGCTGGCCTCAACTCAGGACGCGGTTCATGAAACTGAGTCAACTTGAACTGACGGTTGAACCGGCTGGTTCATTAATGTAAAACTTTGACTCGAGTCATGGGTTTTACATCCTGTGTGTTGGGTCGACTTTGGTGGAAGGACAGATAGTTGCTCGACTTGCATTCTTTTGTTTGCATTTGATGCATGTTCATGTATATTGGTTGATGAATGTTGATGTATGCTCTAACCAGCTTTCATACCAACATATTAGACATGTATCAAGTCTCTTGATGAGACATTCAGATTTTAGCTTCAACAATTACTTTAATGTATTCATTCCCTTAGTTTACCTATTTATATTTGTCACTGCTATTGTGTGCTGAGTATTCATATGACATGTCATTGCTCATAGCCTCTTATTAGGTTGCTGCATGCATCTATTCATCTTTTCCTGTTCATTGTTGATTTCTCAAGAGTGGTGTCTTCCTTTCTCAAGATGCCAAGATGGTTGCTTCGGTCCGTTTCTCGTTTGAGTCTTGCACATTAATTGATTTGACTCAATCGTAATAGTTCTAATCTAATTCTTAGGTGAACTGGATTCAGGGTGTTACACGCCAGCCCAATGCAAGTGCACTAGCATCTACAAGCTAGAGCATAGAAAGCTAAAAAAACCAGGCACGTGGGCATCTGAACCGATCCACATGTAGTGTCAACTTCTGGCACAAAGATGCTCTCCCAGTGCCTTTGAGCTAGAAGGAGGGAAAGACTTCAAATTTGGCAGAAGGACCCTGGCCCAGCGCCTTGGAGCCCAAACAGGAACCATAATCCCTAATTGGGATGGCGCAAGGGTGCCTTTGTGCAATAGCTTGGCGTAAAAGGGTTGCGAGGTGCATTTATGCTGGGAATAGTTTGCCTGCAACTAGAGTTCGTACTCGTAGGGTTGTCAGATAAACCTTGAAAATTGCAATGCAGGTCCTTGGGGGCTATGATCGACCAAATGAGTTTTAAACATGCAACAAACACCCTAGACTCGTGAGGGACACGGTCCTAAACCGAAAAAAAAATTGAGATGACGTAGTGTCTAGTCAGGCGGCACCAACCACCAGAGGAGACTAAGGTCGTGGCTTGCACAAATATACTATACCGTACATATGCATACGACAAAAAAGTCGGATATGCAACTCAATTTGGTTCGAGACCGAATCAAAACTAAAACCGCCGGGTGAAAATCCCGGGTTTTACAACTTCCAAAAATCATTTTCAACTTCCCAACACCACGACACTCAACACAGGGACACCCAAAGTCACGACACTCGCTCGGCTAGCCAATTTTTTCATTACATCTTTGCCCAATTCATGCATGGCTTTGTTGGTTCAATTGTTCTTATCCATCTAACCTTCAAGACAAATAAAATCTAATTAAAAACTAATAAAATACTATAATTAACTAACTCTATAAAAATTATCTAAAGACCAAAAAAGACTCATAAAACTCTAGAACACTAAACATAATTAAGCATAAAATCTAGGGGAAATGTATATACGTCCAGCACTTATCAAAATTCTAAAAAACTATTTTTTCATAATTATAAATTAAGAATTGATAAAAACACTATGGAAAGTTTTTTGCAAAATTTCCATAACTAAATAAAGAATGTCAAAAAATCATAAACTTTTTGAAAATATAAATCTGAAGTTGAGGAGAATAGAGTATTACCTTAGTATGAGAAATACACTTTGTTTTCAATATTTATTTTTTACACTTATAAAGAAATATTTTTTGCATATGAAATAATTGTAACCTTAGTATTGTAAAGTATTTTATGTAGGCCCACATGACTTTAATAAAAATATCGTGTAAAAACTTGGCTTAACTGCGAACAATAGACCAAATTATTTCTTTAAAAGCATTTAGCCCAAGTTAAAAATCATAATATATCACTACTAATATAACAAAATTTGCCCAAGTTGTGAGACTAATTTTGTAAGATCTTAGATCCATTACCTCTAAGATAATTCTATCATTGGAATTATTTTCCTCAACCCCATCAAAATATTCTTGTCTAGTGTAAAGACTGAAAAAAATAATATTCGACTCGGTCAGGGAAGGATCGAACGTTGGAGAATTATTATATTCTCTACCTGGTTAATCCTACCCGGTTAATTAATATATTTTATTATTTACCCGGTTACCCGGTTAAATGAAATACGGTGTTGGGGTGTTTTCACATACCCTAGCTGTCATTTTCATTTCATTTTTATAAGGGACGTCCTCCTCACCCTAGCCGCCTTCATTCGCATTTTCTTCTCCTCTTCCTTACCGGTGCCCCTTCTTCCTCCTTGCTTGGGTATCCTTCCTATCTCCCTATTCTTAATTTTCATGCATGCATATTTTGAAATGATAATAAGCTTGATAAACATGAGAATTAAAGTCTGAAATCAACAATAAACAACTAAAACTAAACTGGAAACTGAAATTTGCCATGGCCGACGAGTCTGAATTTTGGCAAGGTGGGCGATCATAGGCAAGGGATTTCAAGGCAGCCCTCACACTCCCGACGGCCTCTCTGGTTGCCGGGTCGAGTGGGTGGCGTCGCTTTGTCCCTGGCTTCGAATGGGTGGCGGAATTATAGCTGTTACTGGGCGGAATTGCAAGGGGGACGAAGGTGATGGCGATCCTCTGAAATTGATGCTGTAATGGAAGCTTCAGAGGGTAGACGCCGGTTGTTCTTCATTGACAACATCAAGGGTCTATTACAACAGTTCCTGCCGTCGGCACAGGCCATTACAGGCGACCTTCTCGCTGGAATTCATGGCGGCGACGTGCAGACGTGGGGAGAACGACTCTACTCCCTGCAACATCCAAAGGTGGCTAATTCTTCCTGGTTGATGACGGCTTGAGGTTGCTGAACTTCTGAATTGGTAGCAAGGTGCAAGAAAGTGGTCGTCTTGAGGCTGGGAGAAGAAGAACAGGCCTGGTTTGGTGCAGGATGGTCGCCTTGTATAGCTGCTATAAAACATGGACTTTGGGTTTCATCTTTGGCTGTTTTAATTCGTTGTTGATGCCTTGTTGGGATGTTTATATGGTTGTTCAATTCGGTTGCTGGGGAAGGTTGCATAGGGTTGAAGAAGAAGACATCAGATCTGGTTTTTGATGCAAAGAAGAAGGTAGGAGAAGAGAAGGACGTTGGGGAAGAAGAAGATGGCAGTTTTGTAAATATAGGTTGACTCGATACGGCTCGAGTTAAAAATAATACTAACTCATAATAAATCTTTAAAAATAATTATTCTAATGGGTTATGGGTTAAAGTTGCTAAACTTATTAATTATTGGACGAAATCGACATTGACATAAGTAATAAAAAATACGGTAATGATAAACGATCGATAATTAATCAGCATACTATAAGCGATTAAATTTAAATCGGATGTTTATAAGGGATTAATAAAATAAAGAATATCACCTTTACCATATTAAATTTAATACTAGGTAAATAATGTGATTATTTTAATAATGAGTTAGTAAGGTAGAAAATGGGTTATTAAACTATAATCGCGTAAAAATCACAAGCGTTGAACCTAAATAGCATAATGAAAATAAATAAAATTTGAAACTTTATTGAGTTGAATAAATTAAAATAATTGTATTAGTAATATCTTCGAATTATAATAATACAAATTATTTTAAATAATTTAATCGAACAACTTAATTAATTAAAGATTTAAAACCGTAAACTAAATTATCAAGACCATGTTAGGTAATTATCATCTCAAAGGAAAATATACTAATACTAGTAATTAAATATTTGTTTATAACTTAATAATTATTTTATTATTTGTTACGTGTTAATTATGATTTAGATAATAAGTTTAAAATGTAAAGTAGGATTTAATTGATTATATCACATGAATAATTTAATATTTAATATTGTTGAATTTTAATAGTGATATATATATTAGTCATTTAGTTGCATGCATTTCTACACGAATAAAATTATACTTATTTATAATTTTATGTTCTCGTTCAGATTAGGATCGTTGGTCGTAGTTGCAGGTTCATTTACAAACTATCAAGGTCCGTATAATTATTTGAAATATTGTATTGTCCCTTCTTGGCAGCCCTGGTCGGCCTGAGCCCAGATTCGACCACCATGCACTAGGAACGCAATCGGGGTCAAGGAATTGACTCAGTCCGACACGAGGCCGCACCTTTAAATTTACTATGTGGGAGTCTTGGTCGACTTGAGTATCTGACCACCATGTGTTGGAATGCAACCTAGGCTGACTCAATTCGACAGGGCAGCACCCCCTGAAAGATTGAATACCTGCCCCCAGGCCGAAAGAGGTGACAGGGCACAGTGGCACAAGTAGGCTCATTATG
>JAURVB010001808.1:0-187946 GCA_033002965.1 Piper betle | reverse complement strand
TAAAGAGATCATTTTATTTACCTAATATTAAATTTAATATGGTAAGGGTAAAATCTTTATTTTATTAATTACTTATAATCCTCCGATTTAATTTAATCATTTGTATTACGCTGATTAATTATCGACTGTTTATCATTACCGTATTTTTTGTATTACTTATGTCCATGTCAATTACGTCCACTAATTAATTAGTTTAGTAACTTTAACCCATAACCCATTAAAATAATTATTTTTAAAAATTTATTACCAATTCATATTATTTTTAACTCTAGTCGATATAAAGTCAACCCATATTTATAGATTTGCCATCTTTTTCTTCCCCAGCGTTCTTCTCTTCTCCACCATCATCTTGCAGCCAAAAGCAGCTGATTTCCTTCTTCTCAAACCCTTATCTTAGCACCCAAAACCAGAATTACATCCTCCATCAACTTTAACCTTCTCTAGCAACCAATTGGAAGCCTAAAGTCCATGCTTTATACCAACTACCCAAGTCAAGCTTGTCCTGCACCATGCCACGCGACTCCTGGCCAGCAGCACCACCGGGGATGCAATGCGACCTCTGTCCGGCCAGCAGCACCACCAGGAACTCTTCCCTTCTCCCCTCACGACAACCCAACATCCCGGCTGTGAATCTTGGCTGACGGACTGGTACGGACGCCTGAACTCACCCACAGCGTTGTCCACCATCCAAACCCCATCCTAGAACTTCTACGACGCTAGAGACTGCAATTCCCTTATCCTAACCCAACCAAGTGCATAGCATAGAACGTTGCTGAAGCAACAGTAGAACATAACGATCATGAACTAGTGAAACAGCAGAAAGTTTACATGACACCCATGAATGGAGGAAGTAGCAGAACTTCATATGATGATCATGAATTGATGAAGCAACAGAAATTAGCATGGTGATTAAGAAATGCATGAAAACTAAGATTTGGGAGATAGGAAAGTTACCCAAGCAAGGAAGAAGCTACACCGGTAAGGAAGAGGAGAATGAAATGAAATGACGGCTAGGGTATGTGAAAACACCCGTATTTCACTTAATCGGGTGACCAGGTAAATAATAAAATGGGTAAATAATTAACCGGGTAGAATTAATCAGGTAAAGAATATAACACGTTCGGTCCTTCCAGGACCGCATTCAGTCCTTTCTGGACCGTGTCCACATCCAAATATTATTATTATTATTATTTATTTTTTATTTTTCTTCCCACAGTCTTTACAAGGTTGGTGGAGGTGGTGCCCTCGCAGCTAGGTTACCATGGCTGGCAGCTGCTGTCCGGTGGAAGATTTCGGCTGCAGCAAGAAAGAATAAAGAAAGGGGGCAGCTAGATGGAGTGGTCAGCTAGGAAAGGAGGGCCTGGGCAAGGGTCGTAGAAGGGGTCAACGACGAAAATAGATTGCCAAGGCGATCACTAGGGGTGGAGCTAGTCTCCAGCGGCAAGAAAGTTGGTCGGCTAGGGCAAAGCGTATCAAAAGAGGGGTTTCCGATTGGGGTAGAGATTGGTGCAATTGAGGTCATCTAGGGCACAAGGAGGGGATGAGGAGGAAAATGGTGGTGCACGATGGCCAGCGGCGATGCCAATCGCTGGTGGCAACATCTGGCAGCGGCGGCTTCATTTCTGAAGTCACCGTGCATGGGGTAGATGGGGCTGGGAATGTGTCAGGAGAGTCGAGGGGAGAGTGGGGGAGGGTGGCTGGAGCCTGTTGCCAAATTCGAGTGAGGATTGTTGGGGGAGGGGGAAGGGGATAAAGGAGAAGGGAGTTGAATAGGGAGGACGGTGGTGAAGCGGTGAGGGGGATGGGACGGTGTGCAATAGCTGGCGGCGGGGTGACAAGGGAAGGGAGGGTCGATCGTCGGGGAGAAAGGGGACAGTGTAGCTAAGATATCGTGGTTAGGGCATTTTTGTAATAATAACTTGGCTCGCTCCCAACTCGAGTAAATATTATGTAATACATCCAGAAAAATATAAAATAAAATACACTAAAATATGCTAAAATAAAATAATCGAGTTCTAAGTCGAATAACATGCTCTAAATCTGTTAACCCACCCATACTGATTTCGTCAACCTACTGACAACAACCCACATTGCATCCATTTTTGCCTGAAAGGAGGTAGATGTGTGACAAAATCGCACGTGATGCAATCCCACTTCCACATTGGTGGTGGTAATGGCTACAACAAACCACCTGGTTTCTAGGGCTTAGTCTTGACCTGCTGACAAAGAAGACATTGTGATATAGTGCCGAAGACGTCCTTCTTGAGCCTTGGCCACCAATAAGATCAGCACAAGTTGTGATACATCTTCACGGAGCCCAAGTGCACCATGAACCCCTAGTGATGGGCCTCATAAGGAATGTCCTTACGCAGTTCGGGAAACTCTGCAACATCTAGCACATATAACCATCCTCTCATCAGGTACAAACTATTTGCCCCTCTAACCAAGCCGGAATGAGTCCCTTGAAGGAGCCATTGCTCTGGCAACAGATCAACTATTTCTGCCTGTCTCACATGGTCTGTCATAGTCGAACTGATCGTCAGCCTTGCTAACACTGCCATAAGGTGTCGGTCGGCTACATCCTCTCTCTAGTCCTCATATTGTATACTCATACCTGCCAATCTAGCTCCACATACTACTGGATTCTTGCTCAGGGCATCTAGAACCACCTTTGCCTTACCCGGATGGTAGGCAATGTTAATGTCATAATCCACCAAAAACTCCAACCACTTGTGTTGTTTACTGTTTAGATCCTTTTGCATGAAGATGTACTTCAAGCTCTTTTGTTCGGTAAAGTGCTGGAAGGACATTCCATGACAGATAGTGTCTCCATATGTGCAGTGTAGTTATGGCTGCTGCAAACTCTAAGTAGTGTGTGGGGTAGTTCTGCTCTTGCACTTTCAATTGCTAAGAAGCATAGGCTATCTCTCTGCATCAACACACAACCCAGCCCTACACCGGAGGCTCACTGTGTACTACAAAATCATTATGGCTGTTTGGTAAACTCAACACCGGTGCAGTAGTGAGATTCTCCTTTATAGTTTGGAAACTCCACTCACATGCATCAGTTCACACGAAGCGCACCTCCTTCCTAGGCAGCTGTGTGAGAGGGGTTACCAGAGAAGAGAAACCTTGTATGAACCTCTAATAATAACTGGTCAATCCCTAAAAACTACATACCCTTGTGGTAGTAGTAGGTTGTTCCCATCTCAATACTACCTCGACCTTGGCTGCATCCACTGCAATTCCAACCCCTGATACAACATGTGCCAAAAAGACAACCTTGGACAGCCAAAACTCACACTTGGAGAGCTTTGCATACATGTAGTGCTCCCCTAGGGTCTGCAAAGCAATCCTCAAGTGTGCCTCATGCTCTTTGGACCTTGAGTAAATCAGGGTGTCATCTACAAAAACAATCACAAACTGGTCCAAGTATGGCTGGAACACCCGATTCTTTAGATCCATGAATGCTTCTAGTGCATTTGTCAACCCAAAAGGCATGACTCAGAACATGTAGTGCCCATACCGTGTTCTAAAAGCTGTCTATGGTACATCCTTCTCTCGTATCCTCAACTGATGATAGCTTGATCGAGGATCAATCTTTGAAGACACAACAACTCCTCCAAGTTGATCAAACAAATCATCTATCCACGGGAGGGGATAAGGATTCTTCACCATAACCTGGTTGAGCATTCTATAGTTGATGCACAACCTCATGTTGCCATCTTTCTTCTTGACAAAGAGGACTAGAGTGCCCCAAGGTGAGACACTCAGTCTCATGAAGCCCTGCTCCAATAGCTGCTGCAACTATGTCTTGAGCTCCCTGAGCTTAAGCGGTGCCATCCAATATAGAGCACTGGTGGCAGTACCAAGGACCAAATCAATAGTGAACTCCACCTCTCTGGCAGGTGGTAGTAGTAGTCTAGGCACCTCATCTGGGAAGACATTTGCGAACTCACTAATTACTAGAATCCATACCAACTTTGGTGCTAACTGATTTGGTGTAGCCACAATAGTGGCAAGGAAGACTTATCAACCCTTGTCTAACAATCTCTGAGACAGATAATAGGATATTAGACATCCTCCTTTGTCGCTACCTCTCCCTTGGAATGTAATCCTCACATTCCCCTTCAGTCTGAGCTGAACCTTCTTCGTCTAGCAGTCAATCCATGCCTGGTGGTGCATCATCTATTGCATCAAACTCCCGCATTGGCAAATCAGTGAAAAGGATGTGCTACTGGATAACCATAGTGACACCCAACACACACTCATTGGTGGTTTACAACTAGAGTTTTCACCCAGTATCTTTACACTGTCTGTGTAAACACCACTAAAACATACCTAGAAGATTTTTACCCATTTCCAAATTTTAATTTTTTAAAGTAGAAACTTAGTTTAGTATCATATAATTTTACAAGATTTTATTAATTTATAATTCGTGGCATAAAATATAACACAACTACAAATCATGCTCATAGTCATAAGCACATAGGAAATAAAAGGCATACTTCTGGGTGATGTTCATGATTATTTAGTGGTTCTATTAGGATTAAAATTTCACCAAGAACTCCTAGAATTATCATGAAAAACATGGCACACTATGCATCAACGGATCCTCCAAGGTCGGAGAGTAAAAATTGGAGAAATGAGCGCTTATATCACTATAACAGTCATAGTCACTACCTTTTCTCAATTTTTACGCTCATATATGCAAATTCTAAGGCATCGCAGGTAATCACTCAACACAAAAGTTGTATATCTACATGTTATGAGTGTAACAAAATAATAATCATGCAAATGGATCATTAGAATACCAAGCTTTGATTTTTATACTGGAACGGTGCATATCAATGACCTACATGCATTATAAAAATCATATCTATTTATTTACATGGCCAAATGAGATAAATCTCCACTCAAAATTATCCTAACATTAAAAAATACACGATAAAAATTTCCTAAAAATAAATACCTAAAAAAATACAAGCAGTACACATAGAACAACGAGCAACAGATGTGGCCCAAACCTGAAGGTAACAAGTGAAGACCAAGGGGAGGTCCTTTGGAGGCATCCAACCTCAAAGCCTACCCACCCTAGGATGCTAGAAACGTGAAGAGGATTTGCTTGGAGCTCCAAGGTGAAAGAAGGTGAAGGAGAGTAGAAGAAAGTGGTTGGAGGTGAGGAGGGGAGAAATGGTGAAAAGGTGAGGGAAGGGATGGATTTTATAGAATAAGGTGGTTAGTTTGGTGATGTCATAATTCTTGGTACTGGAATACCCCGATTTCAGTTCCCCTAAGAAGCGAATTAGAAATGTTGCAATCGAGATGAGTCAAGTTTAAAGTTGTCGGTCGGTACAACTCGATCAATAAGATAGATCGAAACAACCTTCATGAGAATGGAGGACACTGTTAAATACACGTCAAAACACATCAAACATAAATAAAAGTAAGAAAGTAAATAGCCGCGCTGAGCCCAAGTGTTTGTAGCGTTGATCTGTCCTCCTACTAGAGTCAACTCAAGATTGCAAGACCTACATATATTATATGAAAAATGTTAGTAAAGATGCTACTGGTTCGAAAAATAATTATTACAAACTAGCAAATGTGTATTCAATTACCCACGAAAACATATGAAACTTCAAGATTGCCTCACACTGGGTAGTAAGCAAACATACTTAAGCAAGTGCCGGCTCGGATGCGCAGCTCATAATCATATTCATAGATATAACGCTTACGCCTTCATATCTTCCATATCACCCGCCACGGCACTCGAATGGCAAAAGGAATAGTTAAGTTAGTGCTACAAATTCCAGAAATGCTGTAAAGATTGTGAAAAAAAAATTTTAATATTCGACTCGGTCTAGGAAGGATCGAAAGTTGGAGAATTATTATTATTATTTATATTATATTCTCTACCCGGTTAATCCTACCCAATTAATTAATATATTTTATTATTTACCCGGTTATCCGGTTAAATGAAATATGGGTGTTGGAGTATTTTCACATACCCTAGCTGTCATTTCCATTTTATATTTTGTGAGGGGGCATCATGTTCACGTTATTCTCCCATTTTCTTCTCCTCTTCCGCAAGCCAGCTTCTTCCTTGCTTGGGTATCCTTCATATCTCCCTATTCTTAATTTTCTATGCATTCATATTTCTTTTTAATTGATAATATGCTTGATAAACATGAGAATTAAAGTCTTAAATCAACAATAAAAATCTAAACTAAACTAAAAACTGAATCCTGCCCATGGCCGATGAGTCTGAAATTGTGGCATGATGGGCAACTGTAAACAAGAATTTCAAGGCAGCCCTCACACCCATGGCAGCCTCTCTGGCTGCTGGGTCAAAGGGGTGGAGTCGCCTTGTCCCTGGCTTCCAGTGGGTGGATGAATTACGGCTGGTACTAGGCGGAATTGCAAGGGGGACGAAGGTGATGGCGTTCCTCTGAAATTGACGCTGTAATGGAAGATTCAGAGAGTAGACGCCAGTTGTTCTTCATTGACAATATCCATGGTCTATTACAGCAGTTCAGGCCACCGGCATAGGCTACAGTGGACGACCTTCTCGCCGGAATTCATGGCGGTGACGTGCAGACGTGGGGAGAACGACTCTACTCCCTACAACGTCCAAAGGTGGCAAATTCTTCCTGGTTGATGACGGCCTGAGGTTGCTGAACCTCTGAATTGGTAGCAAGGTGGAAGAAAGTGGTCGTCTTGAGGCTGGGAGAAGAAGAATAGGCTTGGTTTGGTGCAGGACGGTCACCTTGTATAACTGCTGTAAAACATGGACTTTGGGCTTCATCTTTGGCTGTTTTAATTCGTTGTTGATGCCTTGTTGGGATGTTTATATGGTTGTTCAATTGGGTTGTTGGGGAAAGTTGCATAGGGTTGAAGAAGAAGACATAAGATCTGGTTTTTGGTGCAAAGAAGAAGGTAGGAGAAGAGAAGGACGTTGGGGAAGAAGAAGATGGAAGTTTTGTAAATATGGGTTGACTCGATACTGACTCGAGGTAAAAATAATACTAACCCGTAATAAATTTTTAAAAAATAATTATTTTAATGGGTTATGGGTAAAGTTACTAAACTAATTAATTGTTGTACGAAATCACCACGAGTAATAAAAAATACAGTAATGATAAACAGTCGATAATTAATCGGTGCACAACAAATGATTAAATTAAATCGGATGGTTATAAGTGATAAAATAAAATAAAGATATCACCTTTACCATATTAAATTTAATACTAGGTAAATAAAGTGATTATTTTAATAACAAGTTAGTAAGGTAGAAAATGGGTTATTAAACTATAATCGCGTAAAAATCACAAACGTTGAACCTAAATAGCATAATGAAAATAAATAAAGTTCGAATCTTTATTGAGTTGAATAATTTAAAATAATTGTATTAGTAATATCTTCGAATTAGAATAATACAAATTATTTTAAATAATGTAATCGAACAACTTAATTAATTAAAGATTTAAAATCGTAAACTAAATTATCAAGACCGTGTTTAGGTAATTATCATCTCAAAGAAAAATATACTAATAATAGTAATTAAATATTTGTCTACAAGTTAATAATAATTTTATTATTTTTTAAGTGTTAATTATGATTTAGATAATAAATTTAAAATGTAAAGTAGGATTTGAATGGTTATATCACATGAATAATTTAATATTTAATATTGTTGAATTTTAATAGTGATATATATATTAGTCATTTAGTTACATGTATTTCTACTCGAATAAAGTTATACTTGTATATAATTTTATGTTCTCATTCAGATTACGATCGTCGATCACTGCTACGAGTTCACTTACGAACTATCCAGGTCCGTATAATTATTTGAAATGTTGTACTTTCCCTTCTTGGTAGCCCCAGATTCGACCACCAAGCGCTGGAACGCAATCGGGGTCAAGGAATTGACTCAGTCTGACACGGGGCCGCACCTTAAAAATTACTATGTGGGAGTCTTGGTCAACTTGAGTATCTGACCACCATGCGCTGGAACGCAATCGGGGTTGACTCAATTCAGCAGGGCAGCACCTCCTGAAAGATTGAATACCTGCCCCCAGGCCGAAAGGGGTGACAGGGCACAGTGGCGCAAGTAGGCTCATTATGCACTTGTGATACCGAGAGGGTGAGTCAATGGAAAATATCGGTAACTACAGGCCGTGGGCCACGTAGCGTGTGTGCGCATGCATGGGATGGTAGCTGGATGGGGAGGCCATCCCTCCGAGCATATAACGAGCTCGGCATAGGCTCATAACAACTAAAAGTCTCTTGAAATGATAATAGGGATTATATTGACTTGTTTCATTTAATTATGTGGCTTAGTGGTTTTATCACTAACACGGAATTGCCTCTGCAGGTGAGCAGCTTTGGACCGAAGAATAGAATTGTGGTTGGTACTTCTTTTACCAACCTAGGTATGGTGAATTGATAATAAATTGGTCTTCCTTTTATTTTTCTTGTGTTATAAATGTGACTACGGGAAACAGTTTGAGACTGTGGGATGGTTATTTTATATATTGTCATATGCTATCAGAACATGATTTCTTTTTATGAGTTATAAACTGCTAGACTTATTTGCTGTATTATGAATCATGTTCTAGAATGTTATTGTTACATCAATTATATTTTAGGTAACACCCGGTCTGGTTCGGGCAGGTCGTTACAGGTGGTATTAGAGCACAGCTTTCCCACTAGCTCACACTTTATGACTCAAGTACCTTGTTGAAAAGTCCAATAATTATCTTTTCCTACTGTGTTGTGTTTTGAATTAACAAATTCATTCGCTAATAAACCTAAGTCATAACTGAAAGAGAACATAGTAATGAAGCATGATGGGAAAAAGTTTCGACATTTCAGATGGCAGGCACTCGTAGACAGACAAACTGATCTACTCCGTCAAACTTCGAACACTGAGAATGTATTGGCCCAAATCCTGACGGCCATACAGGGACTGGTGCAGGCTTCAGAAAATACAAATTCTGTGGTTCAAAATATTGTTCAGCGGTTACCGGGAGTGGTAGCAGGGAATGGAGCCTCAAACTCAGCAGTGGATCCCAGAATCACCCCGGATGGTGGTCAGGGAAGTGCCCAAGGGCGGGCAGGGTTAGTAGACCTGGGCGAGCGAGGAGCTCAAACCCAGTGCCACCGGTAGTCCGACAAGTGGTGCCACCAGCTGGTTGATGATAGTGACTGTTACACTGGAAAAGTTCAGGAAGAATGGAGCTGAAGTATTTTTGGAGGGATCAATCCAATGAAGGCGGAGAGCTGGATAGACATTACCGAAAAAGTATTTAGGATCTATCTGTGCCCCACCGCCATCAAGTGAGGTTGGCAACATGCATGCTTCAGGAGGAAGCATCTTACTAGTGGAAATCCATGGAAAAAACCACATTCCATCGACGTGAGATTCTTCCATCACGTGGGCAGAATTTGTGGCAGCTATCCTAACCAAACAACTCGACTGCCCATTGTTTGGTAGAGGGTTGTAAAGCCTTTTTGGCTAACTTAGTTGAGTCTGAGTCCAAACTCAAAGAGCTGTCCATGATTCCTGTGGTAGCAGAGTTTCCCGATGTATTTCCAGAAGAACTTCCAGGATTACCTCCTAAGCGGGCAGTGGAGTTCGCCATTGACCTAGCACCTGGAATAACACCAATTTCTAAAGCACCATACCGCATGGCTCCAATAGAACTCAAGGAGTTAAAGAGTCAACTAGAAGAGTTGTTGCAGGCAGGTTTCATCCGACCAAGTACTTCACCTTGGGGAGCCCCTGTTCTTTCCGTGAAGAAGAAAGATGGATCACTTCGGCTGTGTATTGACTATCGATAAATAAATCAAGTGACAGTCAAGAATCGGTACCCCTTACCGAGGATTGATGACTTGTTTGACCAGCTAAAAATAGCTGGAGTATTTTCTAAGATAGACATGCGGTCTGGTTATCACCAGTTGCGAGTAAAGGAGTCAGATATACAGAAAATGGCTTTCCAAACTCGATATGGACATTATGAATTTCTGGTCATGCCTTTTGGTCTAACAAATGCACCAGAAGCCTTTATGTCACTCATGAACACAGTATTTCACGCATACTGGGACAAGTTTATTATCGTATTTGTGGACGACATTCTGGTCTATTCAAATAATGAAGAAGAGCATGTGAAGCACCTATCCATTACTCTTCAAGTTCTGAGAGAAATCAACGTTCGTCAAGTTCTCAAAGTTTGACTTCTTGTTGAAGGAGGTAAACTTCCTTGGTCATATTATCTCAAAGACCGGAGTTGCAGTGGATCCATCAAAAGTGAAAGCAGTCACTGATTGGCCACAACCCAAGTCAGTCACTGACATCAGAAGCTTCCTTGGCTTAGCGGGTTACTACAGGATATTCATTAAAGACTTCTCCTTAGTAGCATCGCCGATGACCAAACTCACAAGGAAGGGAGTCAAGTTCGAATGGAGTAATAAGTGTGAGGAGAGTTTCCAATCTCTGAAAAAGAGTCTAACAACTGCACCAGTCTTGACACTACCAAATGGTAATGAAGGATTCGTAGTCTTCAGTGATGCGTCCCTATTGGGTTTAGGATGTGTCCTTATGCAGGGAGGTAAAGTAGTGACCTACGCCTCTTGTCAATTGAAGATTCATGATCAAAATTATGCAACCCATGAATTGGAATTGGCAGCAGTGGTTTTTGCCCTGAAGATTTGGAGACACTACTTGTATGGAGCCCAGTTCGAAGTCTTCACTGACCACTAGAGTTTGAAGTATATCTTCACCCAGAATGACCTTAACCTTCGATAGAGGCGGTGGATAGAGTTTTTGAAGGACTACGACTTTCAAATCTTATACCATCCAGGGAAAGCGAATGTGGTAGTAGACACGTTGAGTCGGAAGGGTAAAGTGGACAAAAGTTAGCAGCTAGCTAGACTTTGGGCCATGTCAGCATAAGTGGTGGCTATCAACCCTGTGGAGCAACTAACTGGGTTATTGGAAAATTTTGTTATTTCCAATGATTTAGTTGACCGTGTTAAGCTAGCACAAATGGGTGATGAGGAGCTGAATGAAATGTTGGACAAGATTCCTGACATTGTAGCTGATTCCAATAGTGTGATCAGATTTAGAGGAAGGTTGTGTGTACCCAAGGATGATGCACTGAGGCGGAAGATCTTGGAGGAGGCTCATCGCTCAAAGTTCTTGATACACTCTAGAGTTACTACAATGTATTAGGATTTAAAGCGAACCTACTGGTGGATTGTAATGAAGAGGGATGTGGTGGATTTTGTCTCCAAGTGTCAGACTTGCCAACAGATCAAAGCCCAACATCAACTACCTGGAGGACTATTGCAACCTTTAGAAATACCAACCTAGAAATGGGAGTGTGTCACATGTGATTTTGTTGCAAAGCTCCCAAGGACTCAGAAGAAGCATGACTCCATATGGGTAGTTGTGGACTGACTAACTAAGGTAGCTCACTTCATTTCCACAGCAGAATATCTGGCAGGATTGTATGTTGACAATATTGTCAAGTTGCATAGGATTCCAAAGGAGATCGTCTCCGACCGAGATACCCTATTCACCTCACATTTCTAGGAAGCTTTCCAAAAAGCCATGGGGACTCAAATCAAGCTAAGCACATCATATCATCCCCAAACTGATGGTCAAAGTGAGAGAACTATTCAAAATTTGGAAGATTTGTTAAGAGCTTGTAATCTTGACTGGGGAGGTGACTGGGAGAAACACTTAGCCTTGGCTAAATTTACCTACAATAACTCTTACCAAGCCAGTATAGGGATGGCACCATTTGAAGCCTTATATGGTAGGCCCTGCAGATCTCCATCGTGCTGGCTGGAGTCTACCGAAGCAGTCATAGTCAGGCCAAAGATGGTGAGAGAAGCAACTAAAAAGGTGAAACTCATTCAGCAAAGGCTTAAGGCAGCTCAGGATCGACAAAAGAGTTATACTGATACTCAAAGGAGGGACCTGGAGTTCTAAGTTGGGGAGTTTGTGTACCTAAAGACATCTCCTAGGAAGGGGATGATCAAATGTAAGACATCAGGGAAGTTCAAGCAAAGATTCATAGGATTGTTCCCAATCCTAGATCGAGTTGGAAATTGTGCATATAGACTTGCATTACCACCAGGCCTAGCTAGCGTACACAATATTTTCTATGTGTCAATGCTAAAGAATTATGTATCAGTTGAAGATCATATAATCACAAATTTTGACGACTTAGAGCTACAATTAAATTTAACCTACGAGGAAAAGCCTATTCGCATCCTGGTAAGGGAAATAAAGACACTCATGAACAAGGAAATTCCTTTGGCAAACGTATTGTGCAAAAATCAAGGGTCAGAGGAAGCTAGATGGGAGACTAAACAAGAAATGACAAGGAAATACCCTTGCCTATTCGTGGCATAAGATTCTTATCATTGTAGCATGAACTGATCCCGAAGATAAAAATTAGTCATGATTGCTCTGTTGCCCATTATGATATTTCGGGGATGAAATATTTCCACGTTGGGGAGATTGTAAAGACTGTGAAAAATAATATATATATATATATTCAACTCCATCTAGGAAGGATCGAACGTTGAAGAATTTTTATTATTATTTATGTTATATTCTCTACCCGATTAATTATTATATTTTATTCGTTACCCAATTACCCGGTTAAATGAAATACGAGTGTTGGGGTGTTTTTACATACCCTAGCCATCGTGTCCATTTTATATTTTGTGAGGGGGTGTCATGTTCACCTTATTCTCTCATTTCCTTCTCCTCTTTCGGAGCCGGCTTCTTCCTTGCTTGGGTAGCCTTCCTATCTCCCCATTCTTAATTTTCATGCATTCATATTTATTTTTAATTGATAATATGCTTGATAAACATGATAATTAAAGTCTTAAATCAACAATAAAAAACTAAACTAAACTGAAAACTGAATCCCGTTCATGGCCAACGAGTCAGAAATTGTGGCATGATGGGTGACTGTAAAGAAGAATTTCAAGACAGCCCTCACAGCCCACGCAGCCTAGTCGCCTTGTCCCTGGCTTCCGGTGGGTGGCGGAATTACGGCTGGTACTGGGTGGAATTGCAAGGGGGACGAAGGCGATGACGATCATCTGAAATTGACACTGTAATGGAAGATTCAGAGGGTAGACACCGGTTGTTCTTCGTTGACAATATCCAATGTCTATTACAGCACTTCAGTCCGCTGGCACAGGCTACAATGGACGACCTTCTTGCTGAAATTCATGACGGCGATGTGCAGACGTGGGGAAAACGACTCTACTCCCTGCAACGTCCAAAGGTGGCAAATTCTTCCTGGTTGATGACGGCCTGAGGTTGCTGAACCTCTGAATTGGTAGCAAGGTGGAAGAAAGTTGTTGTCTTGAGGCTGGGAGAAGAAGAACAGGCCTGGTTTGGTGCAAGACAGTTGCCTTGTATAGCTGCTGTAAAACATGGACTTTGGGCTTCGTCCTTGGCTGTTTTAATTCGTAGTTGATGCCATGTTGGGATGCTTATATGGTTGTTCAATTGGGTTGCTGGGGAAGGTTGCATAGGGTTGAAGAAGAAGACATAAGATTTGGTGTTTGGTGCAAAGAAGAAGGTAGGAGAAGAGAAGGACGTTGGGGAAGAAGAAGATGGCAGTTTGGTAAATATGGGTTGACTCAATATCGACTCGAGTTAAAAATAATACTAACATATAATAAATCATTAAAAAATAATCATTTCAATGAGTTATGGGTAAAGTTACTAAACTAATTAAAAAATAATCATTTTATGTTCTTGTTCAGATTAGGATCGTTGGTCACAGCTGCGAGTTCACTTACGAACTATCCAGGTCCGTATAATTATTTTAAATGTTATATTTTCCCTTGTTGGCAGCCCCAGATTCGACCACCATGCGCTGGAACGCAATCGGGGTCAAGGAATTGACTCAGTCAGACACGAGGCCGCACCTTTAAAATTATTATGTGGGAGTCTTGGTCAACTTGATTATCTGACCACCATGCACTAGAACACAACCAAGGTTGACTCCATTCAGCAGGGCAGCACCTCCTGAAAGATTGAATATCTGCCCCCAGGCCAAAAGAGATGACAAGGCACAGTGGTGCAAATAGGGTCATTATGCACTTGTCATACCGAGAGGGTGAGTCAATGTCAAATATTGGTAACTACAAACCGTAGGCCATGTAGCGTGTGTGCGCATGCATGGGATGGTAGCTGGATGGGAAGGCCACCCCTCCGAGCATATAACGAGCTCGGCATAGGCTCATAACAACTAAAAGTCTCTTGAAACGATAACAAGGATTATATTGACTTGTTTCATTTAATTATGCAGCTTAGTGGTTTTATCACTAACGCGGAATTTCCTCCACAGGTGAGTAGCTTTGGACTAAAGAATAGAATTGTGGTTGGTACTTATTTTACTAACTTAGGTATGGTGAATTGATAATAAATTGGACTTCCTTTTATTTTTCTTGAGTTATAAATGTGGCTACAGGAAATGGTCCAAGACTGTGGGATGGTTATTTTATATATTGTCATCTGCTATCAGAACATGATTTCTTTTTATGAGTGATAAACTGCTAGACTTATTTCTTGTATTATAAATCATGTTCTAGATATTTTAGGTAACACCTAGTCCGGTTCGGGTGGGTCGTTACAAATGCGTTGCCTTATGCAGTGCCCTCATACACCGCACTACCTGAGAGTTCAAAGGACTACTACTACGGTCCATACATATCTCCGTACCACTCATTATCTTATTCGTGAAATCCAAAAAATGTGCATAATTATATAATAAGTTTTATGAAGAGGTTTGTGTCATATATTTCTAGAGTTTCAATTCGAAAACTAACAAGGGATCTCATCCTCGTAGTTTTATTAAGCATGCATAGAAAACATAGCTAAATAACCGACATCAAAGGGATTCAATAAAATGCCGCCAATGCTGTCCTATGTATAAAACATGATTAAACTCGGCACGCAAGGAGTCAAGCAGAGAGGGAGAGTCCTACAGACATGTTGTCCAAGCTCCAAGTGTATTTGTACATCTACGGTGAGCTCGGACTCTTAAACCTACATAAGAACCCACTACTAAGTAAAATACTAACATCTATATATGATACGTGCTCATGGTGTGTGCGTATATCATCAATACATACTAATAAAGAAAACAATGCTAACAAACCTACAACTAACACCTGACACATAAATCGAGACATAATAATAATAAAAAACAAATATATACACTCATAGATAATTAGGTAAATAATAAATACATGAACACAAATAATACTCCAATAAAAAATAATAATATAATTATACTATTTAAATACATGAGTTAATATTATATATACTTGCGTTAGTAAACATATAAATAATGAAACAAACAACTAAATAATTAATCAAATAATTCATAGATGAATAAATAAATAAGTAAATGACTATTATTAATTAATCATGGAGAATAATAGTATAAATATCAAATTTATGAGCATACGACTAAATACGTATAAATAATAACACAAGTAAGAAAATCATTAATAATCAATCAATTAAATAAATAAAATAAGATAAACATGAACCAAAATAATATTTATGAATAAATACATTATTAGTAACAATTATTAGTCACACAATAATTCATCATAGTCAACATATATATAAATAACAAGAAATGAATAATCATAAATAAATAAATTAAGAAATAAAATAATTAATAAATAAAGAAAAATACTCCTAACATCCTAGCATGCTTAACAATGTGAATATACATCTAAACTAATGTACGGGTTTTCGAATTACCAAAAGCAGTCGAGAAACGACTGAAAATGGGCTGGATTGACTAGGCGGACCTAAACTGGACCCAAACGTGGGCACACTGACATGAACACGGGAAAACGGGGGCGGTTCGCGTCGTCAAAAAATGCTAACGGTGGAGCGGCTGGGCTTGACACCAATTGGGATAAATAGGGGGCGTCGAGGAGGTGGTGGCTTACTCGCACCAAAAAACGGCCCAAACGGTGGTTGCAACAGTGTAGACCATCTCCAAAAGCTCCCCAACCGGTGGCGACTGCGGCAGCACCAATGATCGTGAGTGGTATAAAAGGAAAGCCGGCCACGAGATGGTCAGAAAGGTGCAAGTCCATTGGCCGTGGGTGAGGTGGAGACTTGTCGGTGGCGAGCCGAAGTAGAGGCGGCGCTAAAAGGGAGTAAATTCTAAATTCGTGAAAATTCTCTCTAAATATAACATGGTGAAGCCAGACGATGGACGGCTCAGATCTTGCCACATGGCACGATCTAAATGTCCAACAACTCATGGTCTAGTAGGACCCACCTATGGGTATATGCAATATACATATGGATGGAAAGCTGGGTTTGAAACCGTCGAAAGTTGAAATTGACTCCAGTCATTAAAGAAGACACTATAGGTGGGAATCGAGGCAAGAAGGTTAAATGGGCCTTGAACCCTCAACTCAATCATGATGGGGCCCATAGGGACACAATCGAGTGATTCAAAATTCATATGCTGCATGCAAATGATATACCCAGAAAATCCAAAATGAATGGTAAATGTTGAAATGGCATATACCTAGGCATAAAATCCTAGCTAAGTTATAAAAAATCATATGTATACCTCGTGTATACACTGATAACTCATGCTCTACTATATCATAACTGAAACTATTATATGCATGCCAGGCATACTCAGCCTCCATAACATGCTCATATGGCCATATGGGCCTCTATTCATATTCTGAAAATTAGTCTAGCTCGAGCTCACACGAATAGACTCGATACTGACCCAAAAAGGGAAAAACAAAAATTGGGTAAAACCCTAACCCAAAAATGGGATTTTACAACCTCTCCACACTATAAAAATTCCATCTTCGGAATTTCTTACATCAACTACGATTAGAGGACTCAACTAAAGATGCCATCTTGAAGACAAATTGGTAGCTCTCCCTCAAAAACTAGTTGCACATGGTCCAAACATACCACCATGAAGCTAGATCTCTAAACGCTGACGAAGCTCACTACCTCCTTACTAATATGGCTGAACTACACCTGTTCGAATAATCTGGCAAAACCTGCCATACATGCTAGAATCATATATCAACACTAATCATACATGCACGAATCATCTCATTGGACTCACCAAGCATGCTCAAATTGTTTCACTGGACTGACTCCTAGGATCACTACAAACTATGGAGACTAAAATACAATGACCTTGGTGGGAAAAATCTAAGCTCACCCGTAAGGGTCTACTGGGTAGTCAAGTAGGTACTTTATAGCACTGCAAAGTACTAGTCCGAACTACATCAGGAAAAATAATCTCAATGTGAGGTATGCGGCTTAATGTCTACCCATGTCTCCCTGATCCTCATCAATACGATAGGTCAATTACGTGTACTCTTAGGGCACTCTACTTCGGGTCATATGGCTGTACTAGGGTGTCCTGTGAGTCCTACTAGCATATGCTGGACTCTACTACTAAGTAAGGGTATATACTAATAGGCTATATGATTCATTGTTGCTAGTCTAGGTCAAATACTTAGGTGTCCCTGTAAGAGGAACTAAACCACTCACCAGGTCCTAGCTAACTCAGTCCCAATTCAAGTATCTCACTTTGTTCTATAATGGAACAAGGACACCTGTTATAACTCTATTGTGTGTTATGGCTCTCGTAACTATCTATATGATTACTAACTGCTACTGAAGAGGGCTCTCTGTGATGGAATGGAGGCGAGAACATCTGTACACATGTACAGCGTGTCTCAAGGAATATGAAAACATACTCTGCATAGAACTGTGGAGTTTGCATATGGTCTAGGGCACATGCACTGGTCAATGTCAGCTCATCTCAACCATCTCGAAAATAGATAGTAGGACTAATATATCTGAAAGGGTAAGTGAAAAAATACTCAACTTTGTCTAGTGTCTATGCCTCACATGGAAAGAGAATGGATCTCTCGTGAAAAACTAGTCACACTACTCTATGACTCTAACTAGTATGTGTCTCATCGTCACATGATCTGATATCAGGTTTGTTGGAGGAATACACTGATATGAAAAAAATCTTACTAGGTATGTACATCACTCTATTTGTGATGGTGTAAAGGAAATTGTCTGAGTCATCATGGTAATAAAAATTTGTATAAGATACTAGATGGCTCAAAAATATGGGTAGGTCTATGGATGTGTCTCTAAGATCATCATAATTAGACTCTGCCATAGGTGGCCAACCTATGGGACAGCTAATCAACGATGAGTCTAAGAGAAGGTGCCTAAGTGGCTCTAGTTCAATCAACTAACAGTAGGCTTGTGTTTCTCAATACCGTACTAGTCACGCACTTCTAAACAGACAGGGTTCAATCGACCCAAAGAACCACTCTCTCTCCTTGAGTATACAGGGACTCATAGTGAGGTTTGACATGTATCTCCTCGGCTCTTCAATAGTGTGTGACCTACCGTCCCATACCGATTTGTAGTACTAATCTTGACTCACATAACTACTATCATTGTGGTAGTCTTCCAAGCAAAGCCATAAGTCAAGATGGGCATACAATAGTGTCCCTCTATCTGGTCAACATGATCTAGTCTGACTCAAGTCCCTGTCTGCATTGCTCCCAAGCTTAGGTGAAGTTTTCTCCTCCAGACTGTTCTATCATCGGCTATCTGCACTGTAAATCCTAAACAGTACCACAAAGGTACCTCGTATAATTGGGGCAAAGGCTAAATCTTATATCTTAGGGTAAGAACCTAATCATGTTGGTGAAGCACAAGGAAAGCACGGCCTCCCTAATGGACGCTCCCTCACTAAACCCATCATCTATGCCAAAATTCTAATACGAGTCAAACATCTCTCTTTGACTAGGCCAAACTCTAAATGAGTTAAACTATGTATCTTATCATTTGCTAACCATTTAATCTATGTAACCTAACTGTAGGTCACATGTATGTTGCCACGCTGAATGAACAATCTGACCATTGTGGTCATCTCATCTGGATGTCATACTATCATGTTCTCTAATTCTGTCCATGCACATCCATTTGATGACTACCACCAACATTGCCCGATGATCCAAATAAGACTATCACTAACACTATCTTGCAATACGCATCTGAACAAAGGCTGTCATGTCAAGGCAATGGTATGCCAGATGGCTAATGAAGTCATCTTGTGCCATTACATAAAATAATTTCAGTAAACCAAACTTTCCTGTGCCTGGCTGATGTTACTGTAGTTGTATCTTGTCCTCAATTTCTGACTCTACTCTGCTCTGAAACTAAGACATGTAGTCTCTATGCAATGCTAAGAACATCTTAAAGTAGTTGTCCTCCTATAGGGTATGGTAACTACTTGGCCTCTACTTTCACTATAACTATTCGCTCAAACGGTGGCAGTACAATGCGGATGGTGGTAGTGCATCACGGTAGGTGATTGGGCAACTCAGATGGTGGTTGTGCATCATAGATGATGGTCATTCTACTTGGATGGCGGTTGTGCTACTCAGGTGCTGAAGCCTGATCTTGATCATGTACATCGGGAACCCATTACTGTCCTTGGCATGCTTATCTCCATTTGTCTATCTCCAGGTTATCCAACCATGCGTGTCTGACCCAGAGAGGTCTGGATCATAGTGGTGACACGTATGATAGAAATATAATGTTGAGCGCACACTTATCTCATGGAATTTTGGAGTGAATGCCCATACACACACTAATTGGTTCTCAATAGCCATCACTAATTTAGCCCTGGCAAATCGAGTGAAATCGGATCAACCTTTTAAATTGGTAGTCAAAGGTAATCTCACTCATCCTAGTGTGTTCATGATTTTGTCTGTTGAAGAGTAGCCTGCAATATTCTTTGGTCATACATACACTAGTGGAAGAGGGGAAGGCGGTGAAGTGTCCATGGGACTGTTGATCCACCTCGCTACTCATCCTCGTCCACTTCTATCTCGTAGAAGTGGTCCATCTCAAGTCATCTATCCAAACTCTCATTTGTGCTCCAAGTACCTTAGTTGCTCCACTATCATAGCCACATCCTTCATCCACAGGGATTTGTTTGAAGGTCTAAGTTCTCCAAAGTAGGCCTCAAACTATGCCTAATGGATCCGATTAAGCCACTCAAGGTCTCTACTCATGTGTCACTTAACTACGTGAGTATCTCCATATACAAAGCTCCCTACTTGTGTTATCTCTTATAACTCTATCTCACAATGTACACTGTGTCCCAAGGAAGGACTGATATGGTGAAATGCAAAAGATGGGCAACTGCTGCAACATCCCTAGTGCTCCAATTAGTCCTGGTCACTATCCAACTCAACCTCTATTAATTTAACATGTGGACACTATTAGTCGTCCAAATCTCTACCACATAAAAAGACAAGGCATGTCCCTAAACTTATCATGACATCATGTGAGATCCATGCTAGCATCTACTGAAATCACAATCTCATATCCAACTCATAACTCCTCTATTAACACTGAAACATGCATTGCTCAGGTTTGACTGATAAAAAAATCTGAAACACTAGAAAATACAAAAAGAAATATCAGTCGGCTTGGCTAAGGACAGCTTCCCACACTTGGCTCAAAATAAAAATCTTCCATCTTAATAGACCAAGAAATGGATCTGATACCAACTTGTAACACCTCGTTTTCGGTTCACCTAAGAACCGAATTAGAAATGTTGCAATCGAGTCAAGTCATGTTTAAAGTTGTTGGTTGGTACTACTCGATTAATAAAATAGATCGAAACCACCTTCTTGGTGTCATTAGAATGGAAGAGACCGTTAAATACATGTCAAAACACATTGAACATAAATAAATGTAAGAAAGTAAATAACTGCACTGAGTTCAAGTGTATAGCATTGATCTGTCCTCCCACCAGAGTCGACTCAAGATTGCAAGACCTATATATATATTATATGAAAAACGTCAGTAACAAAAGTTACTGGTCCAAAAAATAACTAATATAAACTAGCAAAATAGGTATTGCATTACCCACGAAAACTTATAAAACTTTAAGAATGCCTCACAGTGGGCTGTAAGCATACATACTTAAACTAGTGCCAAATCACATTCATAGCTCATAATCATATTCATACATACAATGTTTATGCCCTCACATCTTCCATATCACCTACTATGGTACTCAAGTGTCAAAAGAAATAGTTAAGTTATTGCCAAAAATTCCAGAAATGCACCTCATTACAGAGTACTCTCATACACTGCACTACCTGAGGGAAGTGTAACGATCCGACCCAAAGTGCAACCTAATTGGCCTAAGTCATTTCTTTAAAATAGTTAAACCAAGTTAAAGATCTATAGTCCGTTCTTACTTATAAACAAAATCTTCTCCCAGAAGGTATTAAATGTGGGACTAAGTTGAGAAATCTCACAATCCATCCACCTTATGAAATTTCGTCCCCGAAATGCCTATACTTTGCCCATTGCTAGCCCCAGCCCATGAACTTTTTAGCTCGGGACCGGTAGCCTAGCCAACGTCCCTAGTCCAGCCTGTTGCTAGCCCTAGCCCACAAACTTTATGGCCCGTGACAGGCAGCCTAGCCAACATCCATATTCCAGCCCACCATCTAACACGGAACTAGGTTGCTCTGATACTACCTATAACAACCCCGCCCAATGTGCAACGTAATGGGCCCAAGTCATTTCTTTAAAATGGTTAACCCAAGTTAAAGATACTTATAGCTCATTCTCACTTATAAACAAGATTTTCTCCCAGTAGGTATTAAATGTGGGACTAAGTTGAGGGATCTCACAGGCAGAGGCTTGTATCATACACTTTTAGAGATTTACTTCAAAAACCAACAAGGGATCTCATCCTTGTAGTTTTATTAACCATGCATAGCAAACACAACTAAATGACCCAACATTAGAGGGATGCAATAAAATGCTGCGGATGCCATCCTACATATAAAACACAATTAAACTCGACACGCAAGGAGTCAAGCAGAGAGGGAGAGTCTTACGGACCTGTGGTCCAAGCTCCAAGTGTATTTGTACATCTACGGTGAGCTCGAACTCTTAAACCTACATAAGAACCCACTACTAAGTAAAATACTAACAGCTATATATGATACATGCTCATGGTGTGTGCGTATATCATCAATACATACTAGTAAAGAAAACAATGCTCACAAACCTACAACTAAACTCCTGGCACGTAAATTAAGACATAATAATAATAATAAATAAATAATAAATAGACTCATAGATAATTAGGTAAATAATAAATACATGAACATAAATAATACTCCAATCAGAAAATAATAATATAATTATACTATGTAAATACACGACTAAACATGAGTTAATATTATATATACTTGCGTTAGTAAATATATAAATAAATAAATAAAAAAACCAAATAAATAAATAAATAAATCACAGATAAATAAATAAATAAATGACTAACACTAATTAATCAAGCAGAATAATAATATAAATATCAAATTTTGTAAGTATACGACTAAATACGTGTAAATAATAACATGAGTAAGAACATAGTTAATAATCATTTAATTAAATAAATAAAATAAGATAAACATGAACAAAAATAATATTTATGAATAAATACATTATCAATAACAATAATTAGTTGCATAATCATTCATCATAGTCAACAAATATGTAAATAACAAGAAATGAATAATCATAAATTAATAAATTAACAAATAAAATAAATAATAAATAAAGAAAAATACTCATAAAATCCAAACATGTTTAACAATGTGAATATGCATATAAAAAAATGTGTGGGCTTTCGAATTAGAAAAACGGTCAAGAAACGACCGAAAATGGGCTGAACGAGACTCAACTAAATAGGCTGATCCAACACGGTCTACGTTAATTGGAAAATGGGCTAGGTTGACTGGGCAGACCTGAACTGGACTGTTAGACACGGACTCGGGCACGGGCTAGCGGACCCAAGTACGACCAGGTGGACACAAACATGGGCTTGCGGATGTGAACATGGGCTCGCCGTCGATCGGGATCAATAGGGGGCATCAAGGCGGGGGTGGCTTGCTAGTGTCGAAAAATGGCCCAAATGGTGGTGGCGGCGGCGGCGTGGACCTCCTCCAAAAACTCTCTCACCTAGGTGATTGCGGCAGCGCCAGTGCTTGTGAGTGGTATGAATGGAAAGCCACCCGTGAGGCTATCATAGGGGTGTGCCAGTTCAATGGCTAAAGGTGAGGCGGAGGCGGAGACTTTCCGACTGCGAGCCAAAGTGGCAGTACCGCTAAAGGGTGTAAATTCTAAAATCATGAAAAATCTCCAGTAATATAACATGGTGAAACCAGGGCTGATGTGGGCGGCTCCGATCTTGCCATGTGGCACGATCTAAACATCTGACAACTTGTGGTCCACCTATGGGTATATGCAATATATATATATGAACAGAAAGCTCGGTTCAAGACAGTCCAAAGTCAAAATTGACTCGAGTCGTAGAAGAAGACTCTATAGGTGGGAATCGAGGCAACAAGGTTATATGAGCTTCGAACCCTGAACTCAATCAAGATGGGCCCACAGGGACACAATGAGTGATTCAAAATTCCTATGCTGCATGCAAATGAAATACCTAGAAAACCCCAAATAGATGCTAAATATTGGAACGACATAGATCTAGGCCTAAAATTTGGCTAACCTATCAAAAATCATATGTATACCTCGTCTATACATTGATAAGTCATGCTCTACTTTATCATAACTGAAACTATTATATGCATGTCAGGCATACTCAACCTCCATAGCATGCTCATATAGCCATCTGGGTCTCATACTCATATTTTGAAAATTAGTTTGGCTTGAGCTCGCTCAAACCGACTCGATACCGACCCGAACAGGGAAATACTAAAATCGGGTAAAACCCTATCCCAAAAATGGGGTTTTATAGGTACTGTACGTAAAGAGGTATGGGTTGGATAAGGAGGTATGGGTGATTTTGTGATGTCATAGAGGTATGGGTTGGATTAAGAGGTATGGGATGGCTTGGTAATGTCATAGGTATGGGTGTCATACCTAAAGATGTATAGTTTTGATAGATAAAGATGTATAAGTTGCGTTAGCTAAAGAGTTAGGGATTGGGTTATCTCAAAACACAAAAACTTAGGTTTTTACCCTAAACCGATCTGGTCCACCTTGGGAATTGCAGAGTAGGTCCCAAAAGGGGATTGGAAAGTCCAAAAGTTTATCATACACACGGCAAACACACAAAAGATATGCGAGGGGCAATGTCCTAACATCTAACTATATACGATTAGATTGGACCAAACATGAAAAAGCTCAAGCCTGCTGCATCCAAATAGGCATACTAAGCATCGAAGGAGGCTAAGGTCGGGCATCTTACACCATACCATATACGAACCATGGTAAGAAGGGCTGGACCCTACTAATCAGATTCGAGTAACAACCGAACCGACACAAAAAACCCTCAGGCGGACAGCTTCAGTTTTAAAGACGGAGTTATCAGAGATGACACATACAAGGAGTTGAAGTACGGAGACACTGACAAAGTTAGTTGGTGCATGAGTTGGAACATTGAATGCCTTAAACAAATCCATTAAGCATAGTCTGAGGTCTACATTGGGGAACATAGACCTTTAGACAAACCCTTATGGATGGAGGATGTGACTATGCCAGCAGATCCACATAAGCACTTGGAACACTTGGAGCACAAATGAGAGTTTTGGTAGATGACTTGGATACACCACTTCCAGGAGATAACAATGGATGAGGATGAGTAGCGAGGTAGATCTATAGTTCCATGGACACTTCACCGCCTCCCCCCTCTTCCACTAGTGTATGTCTGTCCCAACAATATTGTTGGCCACTCTACAACATACGGAGGAAGGAACACACTGAGAATGAGCAAGATTACATTTGACCACGGATTTAGATGATTGACCGGATTTCACTCAATCTGCCAGAGCCTGAACAGTGAATTCTATTGACAACCAATCAATGCTTATGGGAACAGTTACTCCAGCTTCCAGGAGACCAGTGTAGGCTCAACATTATTTTTCCATTGTACATGTCACCACTATGATCCAGATCTCTCCGGATCAGACATGCATGGTTGGATAACCTAAGCCAAATTGATAGCAACTACCTCTAGGGAGATAGACACAAGGAGATAAACATGCCAGAGACAGTCACGATGTACATGATCAAGATCAGGTTTCAGTATCTGGATAGCACAACCAACATCTATGATGCACAACCACTGTCCGAGTTCACCCAACCACCGACCGAATAACACTACCGCCATCTATGTTACCCAACTAAAGACCGTGAAGCACTACCACCATCCGTGTTGCACTACCACCGATCGATTGGAGCAGTTATTGTAGAAGTATGGGCCAAGTAATTACCTCACCCTATAGGAGGACAACTACTTGAGGATGTTCTTAGCATTGTATAGAGGCCACATGTTATAGTTTTGGAGAAAAGTAGGGTCAGAGATTTAGTACAAGAAATAGCTACCGTAACATCAGCCAAACAAATGAAAGTTATGTGTATTGGAATTATTCTGATGTGATGGCACAATATGAACTTCACAACTATGTTGCATACCGTTGCCTTGACCTGGCATCCTTAAGTCAAATGTGTATTACAGAGATAGTATCATCAACAACATTAGTGGCATTCATCAAATGGTGTTTTAGAGAACATAATAGTATGATATGTAGATGGGATGGCCATGGTGGTCAAATTGTTCTGTCAGCATAACAAGGTACGTGTGACCCACAGTCAGGGTTAAACAAATTAGATGGTTAGCAGATGATCAGATACAAATTTAACTCGTTTAGAGTTTGGCCCAGCCCAGATAGAGTTATTTGACTTGTATTAGAATTTTGGCATAGATGATGGGTTCAGTGAGGGAGTGTCCTTGAGGGAGAGAGTGTTTTCCATGTGCTTCACTAGCACAATTAGGTTCTTACCTTGAGACATAGGAGGTACCTTCGTAGTACTGTCCAGGACTTACAGTGCAGGTAGCTGATGACAGACCAGTCTAGAGGAGACAACTTCACCCAAGCATGGGAGCAATAAAGACAGGGACTTTAGTCAGACCGAATCATGTTGACCAGATAGAGGGACATCAATGTATGCTCATCTTCACTTATAACTTTGCTTGAGAGTCCACCACAATGGTAGTAGTCATGTGAATCAAGATTAGTGCTACAAATCAGTACTAAATGACAGGTCACCCACCACTGAAGAGTGGACGAAACATGTGTCCAACCTTACTATGAGTCCCCATAGACTTGAGGAGCGATAGTGGTTTTTGGGTCATTTGAACCCCATCCGTTTAGAAGTACATGACTAATACAGTATCGAGAAACACATGCCTACTGTTAGTTGATTGTAGAGCCACTTAGGAGTCGCCTCTTAGACTCGTCATTGGATAGTCGTTCCATAGGCTGGCCAGCTATGGCAGATTCTACCCATATGTTTAGCCACTCAGTGTCCTATATAGAGTTTCATTACCCCATTGTGACTCAGACGAAAATCTTCATATCACCACAGATAGAGTGCAATGGCTTTGCTACTCCTCTACGGTCCTGACAGCGCTCACTCCTCGAGATTCTCACCTACATAAATAATAGAAAACCATTAGTAATAAGCATTACTGGTCCAGAAATAGCTACTAACAAATTGACACAGGATGGATGACCCTCCCATTAAAGTAAAACATTCATAACCTCCACTAGAATTCTCATAAGGGCACTAATAATTAGGAGTCGTTGGCCTCGGCTCGACAGCATCCCCTTTCTCTCTCATTCTCATGACTTAGCATTTTCATCAATCCTTTGCGCGACTGTTAAGTATTTAAAGTATATAGTATTTACCCATGTTTTTATCATCAAAGTAGTCATTGCTCTAATAATTTTTTAAAAAAAAATAGCCACCTTTACCTTTCAACGCGAACCCCCATAATTATTGAGTTATGATGGCCCGATTACTCAGCAAAGTGCCAATATGCAAATAGAGATAACTAGCTTTTCCTTTTGACGTGAAGCCCCTTAATTAATAAGTTACAAAGGCCCAGTTACTCAGCAAAGCTCTCATTGCTCAAATTTATTCATTTTTGTTTTGTTTTATATATATATATATGATAAAGAAGAAACTAAATGGTAGGACAAACCTAAAACAACCAGAGCTGTCATGCAAATTCTTATGATGAAAGGATTTTTCCTATTGCAAAACATTCATTGAAATCATCTAAACTAAAGGATTGTGAAAATAATATAAGGTAGAGAACCAACTCTAGAATGTAATCATTAACTTAGTTCATCCCTCATATTAATTAATCGAGTTTTCCCAAGAAATGTAAGACTAATTCACGTGTATCTATCATTGAACCAAGAGACTAATATATTGTTGCATAATAAAATTGTTACACTAAACTACACTATTTACTTAATATATGCATATCTAAATCTAAACATAAGTCAAGCATGAACAATATGCACAAAATTAAAGCATCCCCCCACACTTAAACTAAATATTGTCCTCCATGTTAGAAAAATAAAGAGAAGTGCAAGAAGACACCCTCAACCAATAATTCAGTGGATGATTATCATGAAAACTGAATTTGCACTTGACCCATTCTTGGGTTGCCTCCCAAGAAGTGCTAGGTTTGACATCTACAGCCAGATGCTTGTTCCTCATTCTTTAGTTAATGTGATGGACGACTTCCAAAGTTTCTCCCCTTTATAGTAGTATTTCAGTCTATATCCATTGACTTTAAATAATCGAACCCCTTGTTCAGTCTTAATTTCAATTGCACCGCGTGGAAAAACTGTTTGCACTACGTAAGGACAGACCATCTTGACTTCAACTTTCCTTTGAAAATTTTCAACCTTGACTCATATAACAATACCTTTTGTCCAAGAGAAAATGGTTTAGAAGCAATTCTTTGATCATGCCATGCTTTGGATTTTTCCTTATAGATCTTGGCATTTTCATAAGAAGCTCTCCTAATTTCTTCTAATTCAATAAGTTGTTGTAGTCTCATTTTTTCACATGCTTCCAAGTCAAAATTCAATTCCTTAATGGCCCAAAAAGCTTTATGCTCTAATTCTAGGGGAAGATGACAAGCCTTTCCAAACACTAATCGATAAGGGGACATGCCAATTGGTGTCTTGAAAGTTGTTCTGTAAGCCCATAGAGTATCATCTGACCGAATAGACAAATCCTTTCTATTACCTTCTACTACCTTCTCTAGAATTTTAAGAATCTCTGGATTGGATACTTCAGCCTGGCCGTTAGTTTGTGGATGGTAAGCGGTGGCAACCTTATGTTTCACTCCATACTTAGATAATAAAGCTTCACATTGCCTATTGCAAAAGTGAGACCCTCCATCACTAATGATTGCCCGAAGTAGTACCAAATCTGGTAAAGATATTCTTCTTTAAAGACTTAACCACCACCTTGGCATCATTCGATGATAAAGCTACTGCTTCAACCCTTTTAGAAACATAATCGACAACTAAAAGAATATAAGTGTTAGAGTTTGGTGGAGGAAAAGGATCTATAAAATCTATACCCCATACATCAAATAATTTCTCTTCAAGAATAGAGTTGAGAGGCATTTCGTTTTTCCTTGACAGATTTCCAGCCTTTTGACAGTGATCACATCTCTCAATAAAATGTCTTGCATTTTTAAATAGTGTAGGCAAAATAATTCCGATTGGAGAACTTTCATCGCTGTCCTAGTACTTCCAAAGTGCTCGCCATAATCTTTTGTGTTACAATGATGAAGTATGGACTCAATTTCATCTTTTGGTAGACATCTTCTTATCATTCCATCAGCACATTGCTTAAAGAGAAGAGGGTCATCCCAAAAATATGACTTAGACTCATGAAGAAATCATTTCTTTTGTTGAAAGTTCAAGTCCGGTGGCATCTTCCCACTCACCAAGTAATTCGCTAAATCAGCAAACCATGGGACAACACCACTTTCAGTGGCCAATATATTTTCATCAAGGAAAACCTCAATCACAGGTGGAACATCCTTAACGTCGTGTGTTTTGCTCAACCGAGAAAGGTGGTCTGCTACAACATTCTCAGCTTCCTTTCCTGTCCTTAATCTCGACATCAAATCCTTGCAAAAGGTATTTTAGAGCAACATGATCAGTATATACAATAACCTTTGAACTTAGCAAGCATGATCTAAACTTATCAACAGCATGCACTATTGCTAACAACTCTTTTTCAGTTGTAGTATAATTGCATTGTGTATCATTCAATGTCTTACTAATGTAGTAGATAACATAAAGAAATGTGCCCTTCCTTTGGCCTAATACAGCACCCATTGCATGGTCACTAGCATCACACATTAATTCAAAAGGTCATGACCAATCCGGTACAATCACAATGGAAGCTGAAATTAGTTTTTGTTTCAAAGTCTTAAAAGCTTTCAAACATGCATCATCAAAATAAAAAATTACATCTTTTTCTAGTAAAGCACATAAAGGTTTAGAGATCTGAGAAAAATCCTTTATAAACTGTCTATAGAATCTCGCATGTCCTAGAAAACTTCTAATTTCTTTCACCGATGTAGGAGGTGTGAGCTTCTCTATAGCTATAACTTTTATCTTGTCTACTTCAAGTCGTGGGCATGAAACTTTATGTCCCAAAACTATTCCTTCCTGTACCATGAAATGACATTTATCGCAATTAAGAACAAGATTAGTGTCTTGACAACGTTTAAGAACTCATGATAAAATAGATAATCAGTCATCAAAAATCTCTCCAAAAACAGGAAAGTCATCCATAAAAACTTCTAGGCCATGTTCAATCATATCAGTAAAGATGGCCATCAAGCATCTCTGAAATGTAGTGGGAGTGTTACACAAGCGAAAGGGCATTCGCCGAAAAGCAAAAGTACCATAAGGACAAGTGAACGTCATTTTCTCTGAATCCTTGGATGCAATGGTAATCTGATTGTAACCTGAATATCCATTAACAAAACAAAACTAAGCATTCTCAGCTAATCAATCAAGCATTTGATCAATAAATGGAAGAGGAAAGTGATCTTTTTGTAGCTTTATTGAGCTTTATAGTCCATGCACACCGCCATCTTGTGATGGTTCTTGTAGAAATCAGTTCATCTCTCTCATTCTTTACCACAGTTAAACATCTTTTCCTTGGCGCACATTGTACTAGACTTACCCAAGTACTATCAGTAATGGGATATATCACTCCGGCATCCAACCACTTAATAATTTCATTCTTGACCACTTCTTTCATGTTGGGGTGGGTTGAGTTGTCGTTGGTGCTCAACATTTGGACTGCATCCTTCCACTAAGTTGATCCTATGCATACAAAAGGTTGGATTGATGCCTTTTATGTCTACTATATCCAGGCAATAGTTGACTTGTGATCCTTAAGTAGTCTAATAAGCTTCTCTTCCTGCAACATAGTTAACTCTCAAGAAATAATAATATGAAGAATGTCATTAGGCCCTAAGAAAGTATACTTGAGCTATTTTGGAAGTTATTTTAACTCCAAATTAAGTGGTACTTCAACTGATGGTAGCAAACTATGGAATAGTAGATCTAAGGTTTCCATAACTCTAAATCTCCTAGGCAAGATTGGTTGCGAATCTAATACTTTAACCATCTCTTCCACATCAGTATCTTCTTCAGAAAGAGAATTTATGGCTTTATGTAATGAATCACTCAACTGATCCCATTTGTATATTATTCTATCAAATAGTTCAATTCTAGAACAATCATATGTTACATCTGAGCAATTTATGGATTTAAAGATGTTATATGTGACATAATCGTTGCTTACCCTAAGTATAAATTTTCCAGCAGCTACGTCAATCAGTGTTCTCCTAGTTGCCAAGAAACCTCTCCTGACAATGAGTAGTATATCATCATTCCTTCCTTTCATTTCTAAAACCACAAAATATGTAGGAAAGATAAACTTGTCAACCCTTATTAAAACATCTTCAATGACTCCTTTAGGATATACCAATGATTAACCAGCCAACTGGAGTGTGAAGTTGGTAGGAGCAATATGCTGGATTCCTAACATTTTGAAAATAGAAAAAGGGAAAAGATTAATGCTAGAACCTAAGTAACGTAAAACATTACATTCAACATTTCCTCCAATTGAACATGGAATCACAAATTTACCTGGGTCATTCATGTTAGGAGGTAGTTTTCTTTGGAGGACAACAATAATTCTTCTATCAAGGCCAGAACTTCATTGTCATATATTCTCCTTTTCTTTGTTAAATTATCCTTCAAGTATTTTACATAACTAGGCATTTATTCAAGTCCTTCAGAGAAAGGTATGTTAATTTGTAATTTCTTAAATATATCAAGAATTTTTTCAAGTATTTTTCATTACTTTGTTTCCACAGTCTAGAAGGAAATGGTATTTTTTTGACCTCTTCTGTATGTATCCCATCTTTCTCTTTCTCTTTGCTTTCCAGTAAGCTAACCAATGTAATGGGTTCATGTTCATTCTTTGGCTTTTCATATTTTTCCTTGACTTCATTGGGCTGAACTTGTTCTCTGCATGAGTTCTTGCATAGTTTGTTGCATAGAATTGAACATTTTGATCAAATCCTGTTGTTGTGGCTCAAAAGGAAGTAAAGGAGGTTGAGAATGCTGTGATGGTGGTGGTGGATTATTGAGGACAACAGCCGATTGTGGAGAATTATTCCATGAAAAGTTGGATTATTGTGGCAACCCACATTGTAGGTATTGGAATAAGGATTGTTCTTCCTATTAAAGTTGCATATGTAGTTAACTTGATCTGTTGTACATTGACCTCTAGAATGTCCTTGTCCACACCATTCACACCTTCGCTCCACAGCCTTAACCTGTCCTGCATATTAAGATTTCGAACTTGATTAGCTAAAGCACTAACTAAAGCAAATAAAGTAGTAAGTGCATCTAATTCTAAAACTCTGATAATCCTTCTTGCGTGCCTTTCTTGTGTTGCATGGTGGTTGCTAGGAACCAACAATTGTAACAGTTGAAAAGCATCATGTGGGTTCTTTCTAAGAAACGATCCATTGGCCGCCGCATCAACTATGTTCTTTGTTTGCCCCAACAACCCATTATAGAAAGTTTGGAGTTGCATCCATCTTTCTATACCATAGTTGGGATACTTTTTCAACAATTCTTTAAATCTTTCCCATGTCTCAAAGAAAGACTCACCATCAAACTACAAAAAAGATAAATTTCGCTACATAATCTAGAAGTTTTAAAAGGAGGAAACCAGGTTGGTTATACATATTGCAAACCGATATGAAATCGATGATATGCTTATTAGGAATTTCAGTAGGTGATCCACTAAATCATCCTATAGTTTGTAACATGTTAAATAAAACTTGTTTAAGGTCAAAGTGGGTCTCATCCACCGGTAGTGCAATAATACTAGGTTGTAACCCTCTTGCAAGAGGTACAACCTAATCTTGGATTGCCCTGTTGTCATCATTGGCTACTAGTACAATCGGTGGAAGTGGAGGCATTTGTTGTTGTTGTGGGTCCATGGCTTTTTCTTCTATTGCTTCTTGTGCTCTTCTTCCAATAGCATGCAAGTTTCCCAAAGCCCTTTCAATCTCTGGATAGCAAGAAAACAAGGGTGACTGCACTATTCGATGCATAAACAAATGATAACAAGAAAGAAGACAATGATATAGTATTATTTTTAAAAAAAGTAGACACTAAAATCTAAAAAGAAAAGAAAAAGATTCAAAATTCTAATCCAAAATTAACTAAGAAAATTCCATCTCTCCGGCAACGGCACCAAAAACTTGTTTGAATAATATCCATGACTTGCAAGTATATACTGTCGAAACAAGTAATATAATAATAAATTTACAAATATCGTCCCACGGAGAGATAAATTTACTTACATTAATACTAAAAAATAGAACTATGAGCAAAAAACCACCAAAAGAGATTTTTAGTTTAAGATAAAATTAGTTCTAGAGTTGAATTTTCCTTCACATGAAATTAATCTTCATCACATCTTACTCTTATCTTCTATTCTCTTGGATTGTCAATCTAGGATAATTATATAATATGGTGGCTCTTGCTCCTTCATGCTTCTATTATTTTGCCTCAATTTCTACCTCCTGGTGATAATTAATCAACAAAATAACGCATTATGATTTGCTTGAGAATTGCCTACGGTGTTGTATATCTCCCGACCACAACAACAAAAAAGTCAAAAGACTCGTCGTATTATGAATTATCAATGACTAATCTAATTAATTTCTCCCAAAATCTAATTAAACCTCATGATCTAAGAAATATGTGATCAATCTACTCTTAGCATAAAGAACATGATGAATTCAAACAATCCGATTGAATGAAAGAGTAAGAGGTTAAAATGAATTCAATTAAACCATGTTAAGTTTCATTCTTCTCTTGAACGAAATAAATAATTACTCCATAATAAAAATAGAAAACATTAAAAAGAAGAAACTAGTTTTCATTATGAAAGGAAAATAATTACAAAAATTAGAACGACTTCTTTCACTGAACTCCTAAGCCAAGAGTTGAAATATCTCAAATAACAAATGACCACCCCTTTATATAGAAAATGAGATACCCACGATATACAAGAATTCGAGGAAGGATTCCACAACTCTATGTAGTCTAATTGATTGTGATGTCCGATGAAGTTTCTAACTCCCTGACAATGGCGCCAAAGCTATGTATATCCATCCTCATCAAGCTTTGTCAACACCATAAATTATAAACATTGGGTGGGGCCAAGTGCTATGACCATTCAATTCTAAAGCTTAATTTGTTTCATCTTTTTCTGCATTAAAACTCCAAAATTGAGCATATTTAATAAAATATTAATTAACTAAACTACAACAAGAAATATCACCTAATTAATAATATTTAAATCCAGGAAGTACAAAATCACATTAAAAACATGGGTAAATATTGTATACTTTGAACACTTAACAATGTCGTGCAACGTCTAAAACACGAACAAGCAGAGATCAAGTAAGAGGAGAGTCATATAGACCTATGGTCTAAGCTCTAAGCATATCAGACATTTGCGGTGAGCTCAGACTCCATAACCTACATCAAAATCCACTGCTAAGTAAAATGTCAATGTCTCTATATGATGCATGTTTGTGGTGTGTGCTCAAATCGTCAATACATCCTAATAAAAAAACAACGCTAACAAGCTTACGACTAAACATGTGGCACACTAATCAAGACATAATAATAATAAATAATAAATAAATAAATATACAAAGAAATGCACTCATAGATATTTATATAAATAATAAATACATGAACATGGATAATACTCTAATCATAAGAATAACATAATTATACTATAATTATACGGGTAAACATGAGTAAATATCAACATACACTCATGTTAGTAAACATATAAATAAATAAATACTTAATAATTTAATTAATAAATAAATATTTAATACTCATTAATCACGTGATAATAATAATATCATACTTATACAATACAATAATACATAGGTAAATATAAATAAATAATAATATACACACAAATAAACAAATAGATGAATAAATAAATAAATAAATACAATTTAGTAAACATAAATAAGACTAATATTAATAAGTAAATAATCATTTTTAATAATAAATAATCATATAAACATGCATTACAATCAATAAATACACAAAAAACAAGAAATGAATAATAATAAAAATAACAAATAAATAAAACAATAAATAAATAATAATAATCATAACATCAAAATATGCAAAATCATGTGAATATGCATATAAACTAATATAGGGGTTCTCGAATTACCGAAAATGGTGCAAAAATGGACAAAAATGGTCCGAAAATAATTGAGCCGAGTCAACTGAGCTGAACCGAGCCAAATTCGGCCAAGTCAATGTGATCTAGGATAAAGAAACTGTTGCGCTGGGTCTTTTGGGTTGGTGTGCACTGATGGACATGGACACGGACACAAGCTCAGACTGGCAGACTAGGGCACGACTAGGCAAATGTGACATCGGGCAGGTGGATGTGACGTAGGTAAACGGGTCGGACAGTAGGCAGCTGGTGCCCATTGCCGGAAAATGGCAATAGTGGCAAGGCTGAGGCTGCTGCCGGTCTAGGATTCGACAGAGGAGAGGACGTGGAACGTGATGGCAGTGCCGATCAGTAAGGTCTGGCCGTCGACTGGCCAAAAAACGGCTAGGAAGTGGCAGTATCGCCGCATTATATGGCAACATTGTTGGCAAAGATCGCGGTCGTGGCAATGGACATGGGTGGTCCCAAAAGATTGGCCATCGAGTGAGGAAGCTATCTAGGCTAACCATCAATGGTGTCCTGCTGGTGGCTGGCTGGAAAACGGTTGGAAACGATGGAAAATGCTGTCGAGCAAGTGCGTGTGCTAGCGGTGATCGGGGGCACGGTGGAGGTCGATGTCAGTCTCAAATGGAAGATCTCGACGAGGGGAAACTGTCCAGGTGGTCGGCTTCACCAAAGGACACTCGCTAGCGCCAAAAAATGGTCGGAAGAGTGGTGGCGGCGGAGGAAAATGACTCCAAGAACGCTGTCACCGGTGGCAATGGTGGGTACGGACTAATAGCTAACTGAGAGGTGGTCACGACTGTGATGATCTGGTGGCTGGAAGAAAGCCACAGTCTCACTGGCGGTGAGCCAAAGTGGTTATAGCACTAAGGTCAAAATCCTCATTGTTGTGGGAAATCTTTGGAAATAAATCGGTGAGCTAAGGTTGAGTGTACGGCTCAAATCTTGCCGCGTGGCACGATCTAGACATTAGACAACTCGTGACCTAGTGGGGCCCACCTATGGGTATATGCAATATACATATAGATAGACAGCTTGGATCAAAACCGTTTAAAGTCAAAAATAATTCAAGTCATAAAAATGACTATATAGGCAGGAATCGAGGTAAGAAGGCTAAATGGCCTTGAAACCTTAAACTCAATTGGGAAAAAAAATCTACTACTCAATCAAGTTAGGCACTTAGGGGCATTGCCGTAGTCCGAAATCCCTAAGATGCATGTAAATGAGATGCTATGAAAATCCCAAATGGATAGTAAACGCTGTAACCACGTAGATGTAGGCCTAAAATGCTGACTAACTCATAAAAAAAATCATTTGTATACCTCATGTATACAATGATAACTCGTGGTTTTTTATATTTATCATATACATGTCGGGTATAGTCAGCCACCATAACATGCTCGTATGGTCATCTATGCCTCATTCTCTTGATCTAAAAATTGGCCTCGCTCGAACCAACTCGAGACTAACCCAAACCGAGTAAAAACTGCAATCGGGTAAAACCCTAACCCGAATCTAAGTTTTACAATAGTCTTGTACTATCCGTATATCACAGGAACCATCTTAATCAACCTAATCTAATTTTAAACACAAGCAACCCAGATTCGTGCTTCAACTATTTCGTCTCACATTATGTAGTAACCTCGACTAGTATATATACATGCGATAGAAAATAAATTGAACTGCACTAATCTCAATGAACTTCCTATGTTCATCACTAATCTCAATGAACTTCATATGTTCATCAATCTTCACTCGCTCCACTAACGAGGAATCAATTGATGATCAGAAGGTCTTTTTAGCTTGTAACACGGCCAGGCTCTGGTAAAGATTGATGTAGAAGGCTATTTACGGGGGACCTGGCATTACAATTCTTCCATGCCTCAAATCAAATATAAACATGATACATTTCCAGCCACACCAATTAAAAAGCAACACCTTGGTTCACCTCATCCACCTTGATTCAATGTTTATTCACACAGTGCACTTTTTTTAAAATTTTAAACATCAAATATCTTAAGAGCAAGATGAAATTTATTAAGGAGATAATCACTTTCGCCCAAGCTTTTAATATTGAGCTAATAATGAACATTGCTCCACTTTTAAATTTTATCTTATTTTGTAAACAAACACTTTCACAAACAAAAAGACGGACCCTACTATGTTTCATTTTCCTCCCTTGATATCTTCCTTTCATCAAAACATTCAGATTCTTCCTTCACAGTTCCAAATAAGATTCAAAGCATGGAAGAATTACAACACAAAAGTATTAGGACAACTACAATCAAGACGAGTGAATTCAAATCAAATACAATAAGGTTCCTAGTCTTAACAAAGCAAAAAGGTCAATCAAAGTAAACAAAGAAAGCCGTGTTAAATTGTAGGCTGAACTAGGGACGTTGGTTAAAAGAAATAGATGGCCCAAAAGTATATATAACATCAGCCTGAATATTTCTCCCAGCTATTGCTCTTGTGTCCACGCAATCATCCTTAATTTCAGATTCACATTCAAACACGAAATAATTAGGATGTAAAGCGGAAATTTTCAATTTTTCTTCGCAATTGGCTGAAACTCGCCTTGGAATTTAATATTGATGTTATGGACATGAAGCTCCTCTTGACAAAACTTGTCTGAATCCACCTTTTCGGGTTCATGCTCTATCTCACATTGAAGTTCATCTTAATCTTAAGAACATGATGCAACATCCACCTCTTCATTGGATTTAATAACTTCGTCTTCTTCTTTCTCAAAAAATCATAGAAGCCAATCAGCCAAGTTGAACTCCCACGTTTTCAAAAGTAAAGTCAAGCCTCTCTACCCTTGCAGCACATCATTTTTCAAATTAATCACAACTCTTTTGGAATTGAAAAAACATCTCTTTCAATTGGGAATGATAAGTTTCTTTTTTGAAGCTTGTTTGCATATTTCGAATATGAATGTCTTGTTCTCTTATGGAATTTTTCAACATTTCTTTCAACTTAAAGTGTTTGATTGATCTTCAAATTCGTACGCTGGTTGCATTTACCCTTTGTTCCAATCATGATTTGCCTTACTCCATCCTTGAGGGTTTAAGTATTATCAAATGAATAATCATAACAGCAAGGATTGATATTCAGGATTATATTGATTCCCACCACAATAAGTCATGATTATATTGATTCCCACCACAATAATCACAAACTAATCGGTATTTACCATAAAATCCATCCGTCGTTTCAATTCAGCTCCTACATAAGACGGAGCAAACCAAAAGAAAAAAGAAATGGATAGGATGAGAAAAACCCCTAGAAAATAGTTAAACAAAGTTACAGCAAAGGTGCCAAAAAGTTAATACAAAATATCAATAGCAAGTATACCCGGTCGTAATCAAGTTAAACAGTGATAAATAGGATGTCAAACTCACAAAAACTTAGTAAACTAAATTTCTAGGAACTGAGCAAATAGGAGAGGAAAAGATAAATTTTCTTTGTCTTTCAATATAAATTAAATCTAACAAGTAAAATAAAAAAATGTCTCCTTTTAAGTTACAATGATAATCAAGGCACGAAGACTATGGTAAAGAGTCGACTTCAATCAAACCAATACAACATAGCCAAGACCCTCATTCAGTTGAAAATTAACTAGTATTTCGATGAGTTAACATGATGCAATTATGTAATTATTCATATTTCCAAACCATCGTTAACTTAAAAATCATCAACTTTGAATATTCATATTTCAGACCATATTTTCCATTAAATCAAGTCAAAATGAATTAACATCAAGAATCCCTTAGAGTTAAATTGTAAAACCCCAATATGTCCGATTTTAGTATTGTCTAGTTCGGGCAATCTCAAGTCGAATCGAGCGAGCTCGGGTCAGACTAGTTTTCAGATTGTGAGTGTACGCCTAGATGGCCGTATTAGCATGTTACAGTGGCTAAATATGCCCGACATGCAGATGACAAGATCACAAGTTATCAGTGTATATGGGTATATAGATTTGTTTATATATATTAGCCGGGATTTTAGGCCTAGATCAAAGATGTTGCAAATTTAGTATTCGTTTAGGATTTTTAAGGTATCTCATTGCATGCATCATAGAGATTTCAGACAATCGGATTATGCTCGTGGGCCTAGTTCGAATGCGTTTAGGGTTTCGAAGCCTATTTAACCTTCTTGCCTCAATTCTTGCCTATAGTGTCACTTTTAGGACATGAGTCAGTTTTAACTTTGAATGGTCTCGATCCGAGCTTTCCATCCATATGTAAATTACATATACCCATAAGTGGGCCCCAATAGGTAACGAGTTGTCGGAGTTTCGATCGTGCCACGTGGTAAGATCTGGGCCATCCATTCAACCCTATCTTCCACCCAATTATCTTTCAAAGATTTTTCATGATTTTCAAACTTTTACACCATTACCGGCGCCACCACTTTGGCTCACCGCCGGCCAGACCCCAATCCTCCTCCGGCCACCCATTCAGTGAGGCCATGACCGCCTCGCAGCCGGCTTCCCATTCATACCTCTCACAACCACCAGTGCCACCGCAGTTGCTGTCGGTGGCCGTGTTTTCTATCACTGTTCATCACCGCTGCTGCCACCATTTGGGCCATATTCCGACGTCGGCAAGCCACCACCGACCAATCTGACCACCCTGATGGCTTACTGTCACCGAGATCTATAGTTCGGCACCAACACCGTCCACCACCATGGCCGCAATTGTCGCCACTAACGCCACCACACACGGTGATCAACTGTCCCTTTCCTTGCCATTTTCCAACCAGCCGACGGTCGGAATATGCCGATCGCCACCACCATCATGATTCCAGTCCTCCCCTCTTTCGATTGCGACCGATGGCAGCTACGTCACACCACCATCGGCATTCTCCGACAGCAGGCACCGCCGCTGTCTCTAGCCAATGGTTGTGCCCACGTCTGCCTGGTCATGTCTGCGTCCACCTGGTCATGCCCAAGTTTGCTTCTCTGTGCCCATGTCCATATCGTGTCCATTAGCCCAGCCAACCGAGCCCAGCAGTTTATTTAACCCAGACCATGTGGACTCAGCCCAATCAGATCCAGTTCAGCTCAATTCGGCCCAGTTTAGCTCAGTTTTTGCCCGTTTCTCGACCGTTTTTGGGAATTCGAGAACCCCTAAAATTAGTCTAAATGCATATTCACATCTTTTATCATGATTGGATGATATGATTATTTTTATTCATTAATTATTTTATTTATTTATTTATTCATTATTTTATTTATTTATTTATTTTTATTATATGTGTATCATATATGATGAATGCTTACATTATTATTTGATACTATTCATATTATATTTAGTTATGAATATTAGTCTTATTATGTTTATTAAATTGTATATATATATTTATTTATTTGTACATTATGTGTGTGTTATTATTTGTTTGTATTTAATTATATAGTTTTGTATTGTATAACTATGATATTATTAATACTCATTATTAATGAGTATTAACTATATTTTGTTTCTTTATTTATTTATTGAATTACTATATATAGATTTTTTTTATATGTTTACTAACACTAGTATATATTGATATTTATTCGTGTTTAAGTGTATATTTATAAAGTATAATTATATTATTATTTTATGATTAGAATATTAATTATTTTTATGTATTTATTATCTATTTATTTATTCATGGTTGTATGTATTTATTTATTTATTATTTGTTATTAGTTATTGTAAAACCCCGAAAAAAAATAATTAGGTTCTTTTATTTAGGGTTTTGTAAATCTTCAAACGAACCATAAATAATATATAGTTAAATTAATTCTTAAAATTTAATATAATAAATTATCAATTATAATGTTTATAGTACCGGCACAATAGTTTTTGGGATTGGGACCCATTTAAATTAATTCAATAGTCAATTTTTTTGACTTTTTATTATCACACAAATTGATATAATTATGAGTGATTATGTTCTTTTTTATAAAACTTAATGTAACAACTTTTTGAATTCCTCACATATTAATAAAGTTTAATATAGTGACTTTTGAATTCCACACATATTTTTCTATATAAAGAAGAGTTCTGTTGATGTTAAATGAAACATCCTCTTGATAGTTTGTAAGCACATTTGACTTACAAAAGGAAGACTTTAGGATTGTGTGTCACAATTGCAGGTTCCTCATCACAATACCAGGTCCGTATAATTACTCGAAATGTTATGTATTCTTATGTGGGAGTCCCGACACAAGGCAGTACCCTTACAACTTACTATGTGGGAGTCCCGACACAAAGCAGCACGGGAGTCCCGACACGGGGCAGTATCCTTAAAAGACGTAATTGAGATGATGTGGAATATATTAATTGTTTCTTGTAATTATATGACTTAGTGTTTTTATCACTAACGCGGAATTGCATCCGTAGGTATGAGCATGGAAGGATGGGTAGAGTCGGGATAGCTGGAGGACTCTGTTATTTGACTGTTCATTTCTCTAGATTATTTGCATGGCAGTGCGATTTTGGTTCGGTTCATGGGGCTTAGATTATTCAGAGCATTTATTATATTATATTTTATGTCATAGTTTTAAAATCTAGCCAATTAATAGAAAAATTAAATTATGAGACACTTATTTTCATATAGTAACACTTGGCTCGTGGCTAAGAACGGGCAGGTCATATAACTATTTATTATGTCTTGATTTATGTGTTGTGTGTTTTATGGTATGTTTATTTAGTACAGTCTTTATAATATGATGTATTGATGATATGAACACACACCACGAGCATGCATCATATGGGGATATTAGTATTTTACTTAGTAGTGGGTTCCGATGTAGGTTCCAGAGTTCGAGCTCACCATAAATGTGTAGATATGCTTGGAGCTTCGACCACAGGTCCGTAGGGCTCTCCTTCTCTACTTAACTCCTTGCATGTCAAGTTTAATCATGTTTTATATGTAAGATGATATCGACAACATTTTATTGCATCCCTCTGATGTCGGGCCATTTAGCTGTGTTTTATACACATTTAATAAAACTACAAGGATGAGATCCATTGGTGGTTGTTAAACTGAAGCTCTAGAAATGTATAATACAAGCTTCTTCCCTAAGCCTATTATATAAATATGCATTTTTTTACGGATTTCACGAATAAGAGAATGAGTGGTACAGAGATATGTATGGGCCACACTAGTACTCCTTCAAACCATGAGATAGTGCGGTGTATGATGGTACTGTGTCAGGTAGCACATTTCCAGAAGCTGTTTCTTTTGCTACTCGAGTACTGTAGTGGGTGATATGGAAGTTGTGAGGGCATAAGTGTTATATGTATGAATACATGCGAGCCGAACACTTGTTTAAATATGTTTTTGTGGGTAATGGAATACCCATTTGCCAGTTTGTATTAGTTATTTTTCGGACCAATAACATTCATTACTAACGTTTTTCTTATAATATATGTAGGTCTTGCAATCTTGAGTCGATTTTGGTGGGAGGAAAGATAAATGCTACGCACACTTGAGCTCAGCACAATTATTTACTTTCTTACTTTTATTTATGTTCGATGTGTTTTGATGTGTATTTGATAATGTCTCCCATTCTGATGACACCAAGAAGGTTGTTTTGATCTATTTCATCGATCGAGTCGTATTTATGATTCGGTTCTTAGGTGAATCGAAATCGGGGTGTTACAAATTGTTATTAGAGCTATGTCTTAGTCTATTGAGATGAAAGACTTTTATTTTGAGCCAAGTGTGTGGAGCTGTCCTTAGCCAAGTTGACTAGTATTTAATTTGGTATTTTTTTTAGTTTTTTATAGAAATGATGATATGGATATGAGATCATAATTTCATTAGATGTCAATATGGATCTCACAGGATGTCATGATAAGTTAAGAGACACGCCTTGTCTTTTTATGTGGTAGAGATTTAGACAACTAATAGTGTCCACATGTTACATTAACAAGGGTTGAGTTGGATAGTGACCTAGAGTATTTGGAGCACTGGGGACATTGCAGCACTTGCTCACCTTTCGCATGTCACCACATCATTCTTTCCTTGGGACATGGTGTACATTGTGAGATAGAGTTATAAGAGATAATAGAAGTAGGGAGCTTTGAGTATGGAGATACTCACGTAGTTATGTGACATATGAGTAGAGACCTTAAGTGGCTTAAACAGATCCATTATGCATAGTTTGAGGCCTACTTTGGAGAACTTGGACATTCAGACAAATCCCTAAGGTTGAAGGATGTGTCTATGTAAGTGGAGCCACTGAGGTACTTGGAGAACAGATGAAAGTTTGGTAGATGACTTGAGATGGACCACTTCAAGGAAATAGTAGTGGATGAGGATGAGTAGTGAGGTGGATCTACATTCCCTTGAACACTTCATTGCCTCCCCTCTTCCTATGGTGTATGTCTGTCTTAACAATATTATTTGCCACTCTTCAACAAATAGAGGCATGAACACAATCAGAATGAGCGAGATTACCTTTGACCGCGGATTTAGATGGTTGATCGGATATCACTTGATCTACTAGGGCCAGATCAGAGATAGCTTTTAAGAACCAGTCATTATTTATAGGAGCAATCACCCTAGATTTCAGGAGATACGTGTAGGCTTAGCATTGGATCACCAATATACGTGTCACCATTATGATCCAGACACCCTCCAGATTAGGCACACATGGTTGGATAGCCTAAGTCGAGTTGTAGCAATTACCTTTGAGACAAACACATAGAGGAAGACATGCCAGAGATAATAATGGGTTCACGATGTACATGATCAGGATCAGACTTCAGCACCTAGATAGCACAACCACCATTTGAGTTGCACAACCACCGTCTGAGTAGCACAACCGACGTTCGAGTAGCACAACCACCGACCATGATGCACTACCACCGATCGAATGTACACTAGTGCCGATAGTGGTGCATTACAACCGACTGAATCCGCACAGCTACCGTCCATGATGCACAACCACTATTTGTATATTGCACTACCGCCGACCGAGTGGAGTAGTTATTGTGGATGTAAGGGCCAAGTAGTTACCTCACCCTACAGGAGGACAACTACTTGAAGATATTCTTAGTTTTGCATAGAATTTGCATGTCACAACATTGAGAGTAGAGTTGGATCAGAGATTGGGGACATGATACAGCTACAGTAACATCATCAGAGCAGAGAAAAGTTAGGGGCACTAGAATTATTTGGAAGTGATGGCACATGATTGACTTCACCAGTAATCTTGCATACCATCGCCTTGACCTGACATTCTTGGGTCAGATGTGTATCGCAAGATAGTGTTAGAGACAGTCTTATAGGTATCATCCAGCAGCATTAGTTATCAAATGGATGTATATGGATAGAGTCTGAGAACAGGGCAATGTGACCTCTAGGTGAGATGGCCACACTGGCCAGATTGTTCAGTCAGCATGACAACATATGTATGAGTTATAGCCAAGGTATACAGATGGTTAGCAAATGATCAGATATGCAGTTTAACTCATTTAGAGTTTGGCCTAGCCAGAGAGATATTTTACTCGTATTAGAATTTTGGCATAGATGATGGGTTTAGTGAGGGAGCATCCATTAGGGAGACAGTGTTTTCCTTGTGCTTCGCCAGCACGATTAAGTCCTTACCTTAAGACATAAGATTTAGCCTTTACCCCGAGTATAGGAGGTACCTTCATGGTACTATATCGGACTTACAGTGCAGGTAGCCAATGATAGACCAGTATGAAGGAGACAAATACACCCAAGCTTGGGAGAGACACAGATAGAGACTTCAATCAAACAAGATCATGTTGACCAGATAGAGGAACATAAGTGTATACTCATCTAAACCAACAGCTTGGCTTGAGAGTCTACCATAGCGATAGTAGTCATGTAAGTCAAGATTAGTGCTACAAATCAGTACCGAACAACAGGTCACACACCACTGAGGAAACGATGAGACACATGTCAAACCTCACTATGAGTCCCTGTAGAGTCGAGGAGAGATGGTAGTTCTTTGGGTTGTTTAAACCCCATCTGTTTAGAAGCACCTGACTAGTACCAAATCGAGAAACACATGCCTACTACTAGTTGATTGATCTAGAGCCACTTAGGAGCCTTCGCTTAGACTCGTCATTGATTAGCTATTCCATAGGCTGTCCACTTATGGCAGAGTCCAATTATAATGATCTTGGAGGCATGTCCATGGACCTACATATATGTTTGAGTCACCCAATATCCTACATAGAATTTCATTACCCCATTGTGACTCAGACGAAGATCCTTACATCACCACAGATAGAGACATGATGTCAGACTATGTGAGAATGAGACACCTCTCAACTAGAGCCCTAGAGCAATATGACTAAATTTTTTGGAGAGATCCAGTCTCTTTCCATTTGACTAGATATCTCAGATAGAACGAAGCTTTGACTTGAGCATGTTCACACTACCTTTCTAGATATATCAATCCTACTATCTATTTTTCTAGATGGTTGAGATAAGCAGACATTGACCAGTGCATGTGCCACAGACCAAGTGCAAACTCCATAGCTCCATGTAGAGTATGCTATCATACTCCTTGAGACACACTGTACATGTGCAGGTGCTCTCACAGTCATTCCATCACAGAGAGCTCCCATCAGTGGTAGTTAGTGATTGTATAGATAGTTACGAGAGTCATAGCACGTAGTAGAGTCACAGCGACTCTCATTTTCTATTATGGAACAGAGTAAGATACTTGACTCGGGACCGAGTTGGCTAGGACCTAGTGCGCTATCTAGTTCCTCTTACAGGGATACTTGACTGTTTGGCCTTGACTAGCAAGAGTGAATGATACGACCCATTACTATGTACGCTTACTTTGTACTAGAGTCCATCATATGCTAGCAAGACTCACAGGACACCCTAGTATAGCCATAAGACCTGGTGCAGAGTGCCTTGAGGGTGCCTATAGTGACCTATCACATTGATGAGGATCAGGGAGATAGGGGTAGATGTTAGACCGCATACCTCGCATCGAGAGAGTTTTTCCTGATATAGCTCAGACTAGTACACTGCAGTACTTTAGAGTACCTACTTAACCACCCAGTAAACCCTTAGGGGTGAACATAGGTTTTTCCCACTAAGGTCATTGCATTTTAGTGTCCATAGTTTGTGGTGACCTTAGGAGTTAATCCAGCAAAATGACTCGAGCATGCATGGTCAATCTCGCTGGACTAACATGCATGGTCAGTCCAGCGAGATGATTTGAGCATGTATGGTTAGTGTAGACAAATGATTCTAGCATGTATGACATGCTTTGCCTGATGATTCAAGCACATGTAGTCTATCCAGCCACATTAGTAAGGAGCTAGTGAGGTTCATCGGCGTTTAGAGATCTAGATTCATGTTGGTACGTTTGGACCTTGTGAAGCTAGCTTCCGAGGGAGAGCTACCACTTTGTCAGTAGGATGGCATCTTCAGCTGAGTCCTCCAATCACAGTTGATGTAAGAAATTCAGAGGACAAAATTTTTATGAGGAGGAGAGGTTGTAAAACCCTAGTTTCGGCTTATATTTTTACCCGATTTTAGTTTTCTCTAGTTTGGACAAACTCGAGTCGGTTTGAGTGAGTCGACCCAGACCAGTTTTCAGATTATGAGTATAGTCCCATATGGCCGTATTAGCATGTTATAGTAGTTGAATATGCCCGACATGTAGATTATAAGATCATGAGTTATCAATGTATACTGAGGTATACATATTTGTTTGTATATGTTAGCCAGGATATTAAGCCTAGATCTAGGCCATTGCAACGTTAGTATTCATTTGGGATTTTTAGGGTATCTCATTGCATGCATCATAGAGATTTTGAACAATCAGATTGTACTCATGGTCCTAGCTCGATTGTGTTTAGGGTTTCGAGGGCCATATAACCTTCTTGCCTCAATTCCTGCCTATAGTGTCACTTTTAGGACTCGAGTCAGTTTTGACTTTGGACGGTCTCGATCCGAACTTTTAGTCTACATGTATATTGCATACACCCATAGGTGGGCCCCACTAGGCAATGAGTTGTCCGAGTTCCAGATTGTGCCATGTGGCAAGATTTGGGCCATCCACTCAACCCTATCTTCCACCCAATTATCTTTTAGGGATTTTTCATGATTTTCAAACTTTTAAACCATTACCGCTGCCACCACTTCTGCTCGTCACCGGCTAGACCCAGTCCTCCTTCGGCCACCCAATCAATACGATCGTGATGGCCTCGTGGCCGGCTTCCCATTCATACCACTCACGACCACCCACACCGCAGCAGTTCCCATCTGCGGCCCAGTTTTCTATCACTCTTCATCACCACCGCCGCCACCACTGGGCCGTTTTTCGACAACGGCAAGTCACCACGTGCCAATCCAACCACCCCAATGGCATACCCTTGCCGAGATCTATAGTTTAGGACCAACACTGTCACCGTCCCGGCCACAATCGCCACCAATGACATCGCCACACACGGCAGTGATCTGCCCCTTTCCCTGTCATTTTCCAACTAGCCAACGGATGGACTCCGCTAACTGCCACCACCATTGTGATCCCCATCCTCCCCTCTTTCGATCGTGACCAACGGCAGCCTCTGTCATGTCATCATCAGCAGTCTCTGACAACAGGCACCACCGCCGCCGTCCGGCCCGTTTACCCGCCTGGTTGTGTCCACATTCCCCTGGCCATGCCCGCGTCCGCTTGGTCATGCCCGAGTCCACATGTCCGTGCCCTTTTTGGGGGATGAAAAGTCAAATCTAAGGAGGAGATCATGACACACCTGGGAAGAGGGAGAGCCCTGACTAGTCGTTTTATAGTTGGACGAAATGCAACCACTTTAGAGGAGGATGAATATAATGAGCAATTATAAACACTTCTACCCTCTTTTGTTACAATTTGTGTGTTAATCTTTCTTTTGTAATGTTATTGAACTAGTGCCTATAGTAACTGTGAGGACATAGTTGTTTTAATTTTAGAACAAAAAACAATCTCAGTTTTTATAACTTTAAGTCAGTATTTTCTAAGTTCTAGCAGGATATTTTGATGCAGCACGCATTAGTTTTAAAATAACGTGAGGTGTTTTATAGTCAAAGTGGATTTTATAATTATGTTGGTCATAAGGGTTATCTTAAGTTGGTTTAGTAGGACAGGATGAATATTTAAGGTCCTCGACTTAATGATATTATGTTAACCATTTTCTTTTTCCACTGTTCTTAGCAATTTCTCAATTCTATTCTCATATGAACTTAAGATATGTTTAAGTTCTTTTTCAAAACTTATGAAGAACGTAATCAAGTTAAAATTCTATTTGCTGTTTCTTAAGACAAAATAGGAATTCTGGGTAGATTAGAAATAGATTTAGGTGAGCATTTGGTCATCACAACCTAATGAGCCATCCCTTTCTATTGCTTTTCTTAGCCAATTTTGGCCCTTACGTTAACTTCCTATTTTTAAAGTCTTATGTGATTGAAGTCTTAGCTTAATTCTGTTGAAGGTTATTTTCCGATTGTCCTACATCTAACATTATCAACGTTGAATAACTCTTCCTGATTGGTTATAAACTCATGTGGTTTGTTGGAAGAAGCACGCTAGGGTATTGGAATGATGCCTTGGAACACGACGAAATAAAAGTGTTTGACCTAAAAAATCAAAAACATTTTTTTTGCAAAGTGAGTAACGGGTTTTGTGCTTTGGGTCGAGAATCAACCCTTGGGAGGAGAAGTAAGGATGATCTTTATGTTTTTTAGTTTATTGCTAACTGGGAAAGCTTTAATTTTAACAATGCACCTTCCTGATATCTTGTTCTCCAACTTTGAAGCCTTAGCCTAAGTACCGTTAGCTATCAGTCCTATTGATCTCAATTCCACCCCAAGAATTCAGATTTGCGGTAAGACTAGATGGCTCTGATGGAGTTTTGTTTCCAAATTTTGAGCTTGCCTAAGGAAAGCTGAGACAAATTTGTTTGACTACTTGTTTTCTCTAGAATTTGATCCATGGTAACATAAAGGACCTTGAGTTTTATCTTAAGATTTTGATTTCACCATTGTTGAATCCAATCCCTTGGTTAAATTGATTCTCACTGGACCTCACATTCTGGTGTTCTACTTGCTAGATCAACCAGCAAATGTATAAGCTTTGGGGTTTTGTTACAACTCTTGAATAAAGTTAATATTTTGCTTAGTTTAAGTTTTTTTCTAAACTTTTGCCCAATTTTGCAGTTGAAATTAGCTAACAAACCTTGTCTTCAATAAAATAGATAAAATATAAAATACTAGCATTTTTTATATCACTTTTTAATTAAATATTTAATCTCTGCAAGGGCAAGCATTATCCCTCTACGTGTATAAGTTGGTTGTTATACTACGCATCTCTTTTGGTCCCCACAGGGAAAGAAAGAGGAAGGTGGAAGACAAAGCCACACGAACAAAACCAAAGGATGGACTACATGTAGATTCTACTAAGGGAGGAGACATTCCTACCACACAATGTCAGTCTGCAACCTTGCGCATGCTTCTGATTGGTAGACAACTCTAACCAATTACATCACGCCCACAATTTGGAGCCATTGGATGATCATCTTGGACACAATTGTTGAAGATCAAACTATCTAGTAAATGTGCCCATCTTCCACAAATGATCGTGAATAGAACTCTCCATATCGTCTCAATGGATGATGCTCCAAGGAATAATCCTCACAAAAATCCAATAAACTCCAAAGGAAATCATGAGGATAAGCACTTTACCACCCAAGAAAGAATTGTGTCACACATGTGGGTCATAAGAATTAGCAATCATCTCTATAATTGTTGGGGATTAGGAAATTTCTAGGAAGTTATTGAGCAATTTCGTAGACGTTGCCTTAAAACCACCTAACCCTGCATTGCTCTCTCTATATATATTCAACCACTTACTCACACGAGGAGTGGAAGGAAAAGAAACATTAACATCGAGCCATTTCCTCTTCTTCCAAAAGCTAAAGTCCTTCCAGACCTTCACTTCTTTAGAGTGTGGAAAGGAAAATCTTAGAGTTTTGAGAAGAAGAGGTTGTGCCATCAAGATGCAAGGAAGAGAACGAGGCTCGAGAGAAGATCCAAGCAAAGGCTTCAACGAACTAGTTTTACATAACCTCTTTTTCTTCTCTTGTCATGTTGTTTTTCTTGATAAACTTTATGATGTCATTGAAAGCTTTCATGGATAATTTTGCATAGATCTTAGATGAAAAATGGATCTCACTAGAAATATAGTGTAAAAATGTTTTTATCTACCTCATTGCATGCGCTTGTGTGATGGATCATTTTGACTTCATTCCTTAATACTTCAAAGGCGTAGCTAATCTTTGTAAGATTGAGAGATTTGAATTAACCTAGAAATAGGAAATTCATTGATGTCATTGATTGAATAGTCTTATAAGTTTTGGGTAAACACTACATTTTAATTTCATAGATGTTCATATAGAGGAGTTACTTATAATGAACCAATCTTATTTTACTTTTCATGGACATGTGGAATGAAGTAAAAATGGTAGATTGTAGTGCATAGCGAAAATCCTTTACGGCAACCATTGATTCTCCAGATGTTAACGCTCATCAGAAGTGATTAAATTGGATTAACAATTTTAGGTTACAATGTAAACTAAGTAAAGTTTACCATCCCAGGTCTCAGTTTCATTTGAAAGAATTTTATTAGCTTGATTATGGAATATTTAGTTTAGTGTATTACTACTCTGTTATTAGTTTCAAGCCTTTGCATCAAATTTGTGTTTTAGATAGAATTGTGTTGTTACTACTTAGTTATGTGATCATATCTATTCTTATTCACTTTAATCTAGGAAACGGCATAAATATTACACTAAGCATAAGGCTAAAGGAATAATTCCTTGTGGGAATGAACTCACTCATCACTTTATTACTTGTCTGACACGTACACTTGCACGATGCATTGAAACAATACAACAAGTACCTACAAACCAATGTAAGACTTACATATCCCAGAGTATATCTAGATGCAAAATAGACTTGAATTACAATAGAGGATAATAAGAAAATCAAACTCATATCAAGAAGCATCCCATGCCATATTGCGATATGTTGGCGATATGTTGTGACATGTCGATGTCAACGAGCAACCGTCATGATACATACGGGTGATACAGTTCTCACTAATATAGGGGATATGTCGCCAATGTGTCGGCGGTATATCGGGACAGTTTGGAAAAATAGAGATGAGGGGAAAAATTCATGTTTGGTTTGACATAAAACACGAATCTTGTCAAAGATTCATGTTCTTTTCTTCTCAATAAAATCACATGTTCACAATAAAAGGAAAAAATATAACCTTACTTTCCTTTTTCAGAAAAATCACATGTTAATAGTAAAACAAAAGCAAGTGTCATCTTTTGTTTCATTTTTAAATAGATGGAAGGGGAGGGTTGTGAAGCATGTGCATCAGTTTCAACTTCATGTGCATTGTGGTGGCAAAACTTGTCGGAGCCGTCTTAGCATTGTGGTCAATAAAACTTGCAGGAGGCGTCTAATACGTATGATTTTGATAAAATAGGGAGAAAGGAAGAAGGGAAGGGAGAGGAGAATAGGAGAAGGGGCAAAATAGGGGGTCTCGGCAGAAGGGGGCAGGAGAGAAAAGCAGATGGGAGGGGAAGAAGGTAGGGCAAAGGGGAGGAGGAGGAGGGAAGGGAAGAGGGGGGAGGGGGAGACTGTGGTGGGGGTGGAGGAGGGTAGAGGAAGAGATCGGGGGGTGACAGGAAAGGGGTGGGGTAGTAGAGGAGGAAAGTGGAGAGGAGATCAAGAGGTGATGAGGGGTGACCAATTAAAATCATGTACATTATTGGTTAGAATATGTAACTAATGGGTTTATATATATTATTTAGTACTATTATATATGAAGTGTCTAAAATTTTAAATTATTATTATACATTTTGTGTACTGAATGCTATTATTTTAATAATATTTTATTTTATTTATTGTCTATAGGTCATTTTGATTATTTTATACATATTTCGATTGACAAGGGAAGGGAACACAACAAACAACTTGGAAAATATGGTTCTATGTGTAATTAGTTTGGTAAAGAATTAAAATTAGGTGGAGTGATCCACTTAAAGAATCATTTGACAGGTGAATTGGAAATGTTGTAAAATGTCCAAAACACCCACCCAAAGTGAAGAAGAAATTAAAAGCCCTCATCAAAAATGAAGGTTAATAAAAATATGTAAAAAATGGCAATTGAAAAAACTCGTGAAGAATTGATGTGAATAGGGAAAAAATCAAATAACGAAGAGGAGGATTCTAATGATGAAGTGCAAATATGCCACTGATCATTAGACACGGTAGCCAAAGAAAGATGGAATCTTGATTAAGTAGCACATGAAAGATTACATTCTCTACAAGTTGGTGTAGGAACTAGTGGGTTCTGGTACAAAGAAAAATTCTAGTCAAGGATTATCCAACATGTTTGGTCAAAGTCATAGCACTAGAGGACCAACGGATTATGAAATCATACATTATAAAAGTGATGCCGCTTTACATCCTCCCATTAACAATCCAACTTTAAGAGAGACACTTGGAAGATTTGTTTCGAAGATTTTTATACAAAATCGTATGTCAACCAATGTTGTAGTTGATCATCATTTCTTAAATATGATCGATGTTGCACAACGTGTTAGTCGTGGGGTGCTTCCACCTACTCCCTAAGGAAATATTGGGAAAATATTTTTATATATGTTTGTCACATATACATAAGAAGAAATTAAGAAACTAGAACCAATTTGGGAAGAATACAGTTGTTCTTTATTATGTGATGGATGGACAGGACCCACAAAAATATCCATTATCAACTTTATGGTATTAGTGCAAGAGAGATTGTATTCCTTGATTCAGTAAATGCAGCTGAAAAAGAAAAGAACCATCAGTACATAATGGAGATAATGAAACAAAAGATTAAAGAAATAGGAAAAAAATAGAGTCGTCCAAATTATCAAAGACAATGCAAGCAGCTATAAGAAAGCTTGAAAAGAACTTAGAGAAAAAAATACAAGCTTTACTAGACACCATGTGCAACCTCATTGTATTGATCCTCATGGTTGAAGCAGTGGGAAAAGAGAGATTTGTAAAAAATGCAGTAGAAAGGGAAAGACTGGATCACAAAATTCATCTACAATCATGATTGAATTGTTGCTCGAATAAGGAGAAATATGTGGGTGTGATCTAACCCTCCCTAGTACAACAAGATTATGCAACCAATTTTCTTGCTCTACAAAGCTTTTTATGTGAGAAAGATGGACTCCTCAAATTTTTTTCCTAGCTAACAAATTGGTTCAATTCCCAATTATCGAGACCTTGTCGTAGGGCAACGAGTAGAAAAAATTGTGTTTGATACAAAGCTTTGGGAACAAGGATCGTGAATCCGTCAACATCATGGAACCAACGCATCATGCATTGTGAGCAATGGATAATGAGAGCTTTCCAAGTATTAGTTTAGTCAGTAAGATGAAAGTTGAAAGAACTTATACAAGTATCTCCAAAATCCCACGCTTGCGCACAAAATCATAAATAAAAGATGGTTGAGGTCCATGAACACACCTCTTTATATAGTTGGTATGTGCTTATCAATTATATACAATTAAATGGCTAGGGTAATTGTTTTTATGGTTGACAATCTCATTTTCTTGTAGCATTTTTCTTGAACCCTCTAAGTATTAACTACAAGCATAATCTTGAAAATGATCCTAATTTGACTATAGGAGTGCATGAAGCTTTATGCAAACTTTTTCCAATATATGCAGGAGAATCACAATTTGGAAGTTAGGTATTGCATTACTAGAATTGATTTTTAAATAAACCATATCTTTCTATGTTACTCAAAATATCAATCACTTCCTCATATAGATATTGAAAATTTCAAAGTCTAAAGGAACATTTGGACAATCAACTATTGTAAAAGCTAGAAAACATATGATGCTAGGTTAGTGTATATAAAATATCAAGATGAAGATTCGTGCAAGATGTATGGAGTTGATGCACGAACACTTAGATTGCTTGCAACTCATATTTTATTGCAGGCAACACTCAACACACACTTTGTGAGCAAATTTGGAATACTTTTCTCCCTAATCCATACAAAAACCTAGGAATAAGTTGTCATACATCAAATTAAAGAAGCTGGTATATTGGTATTATAATCTAAAAATCATGATAAAAAAATTGAAATGGGGTATGCTAGAAGAGAAGAACCTGAAGTAGATCCTCTTGATGAATTCACATTTCTAGGTGATCGATTAGCTTAGATGAAAGGGAGAATCCCTATGTTGGGTGGATTGCTGATAATATCCTCAAAGAAGCTGGCCATCTTGTTGATGATATTACTCAAGTAGCAAGAAGAAGATCGGGATTGATGTTGATAATGTGATGGAAGAAATTAGGATGACTCCATCTTCAGAAGATTGACATAGACAATTGCACCACGATGATCTAGCATCAGATGTTGAATACGTCTCATGAAAGTGGTTCTTCCTCTCATGGAGGAGATGAGGATAATAATGCAAGAAAATGACAATGGAGAAAATAATGACAATCAAGATATATTCAATGGCCTTTACAGAAGAAGGAAGGCTTCACACATGCCACTCAAGATGAAGATCATGGCTTGCGATTAAGTCAAGATTTAGTGCATAGAAGAAGGTGGTCTCAAGGCTCTTCAACAGGAAGAAAAAGGATGACCTACATCAAGGAAGAAAAGCTTCTCTAATAACTTTAGTTCAATGGATGTCTCTCTTCTATTGCAAATATAGATAATTATCCTTAATATAGAAACTCTAACTTCTCTGGTGCACTCTTATGGATATGGATCATATAGAATCTATTGACAACTTTGATCACCATGTTGGTCATATATATCTACACCCTATACCATATGCTCCATCAATAGTGGATTATAGTTTCATGTCATACCCTTTGTAGTTACGGTTTCTAGAAAATGTTACTCGTCCAAAGTGTGATCATTTATCTAAGGAACTACGTGCAAATGTATCAACATGCTGTGACATGTATGCTGAATGTTGTGCTCACCTAGGAAGGCTACCATCATCATTAGCATGGCAGCCCCAATAGCTGGGCCCACCTAGTCTTCTTTCATTATTTTGAAATATTATGTATCTTATGAATATGTTTTTATGGGTGTAAGATTAATGAAATGGTTTCATTTGTTTGTATTTGGCTTCTACTATGTGTTATTATAATCATATTCTATATATAGCAACCAATTTCCAAATGTCTCCGATATTTCTCTGACTTATCTCTGATGTGTCTCCAAGAGGGTCAGCCACGATACGACATCCAATATGACAAACCTTGAATCTGACCACAATTTAAATCACATGGGTAGCAATTTGCTATAGACAAGAATACTCTCATCATCCGAATTGTCTTTGTAATCCAACGACTTATATTAAAGGTGTAGCTTAAATAAGAGTAGTAATGGCTAGCTGCCACTAATTATTTCTCATATCATCTACATTTGCCTCCTTTTGCTAAAATAATTGGTACTACACAATAGCAAACCTGGCAAATGGTATAAAACAATGTGGTAGAACTATTTACCTCAAGTTCGGTATGAAAGTGGCAACTCTCAAATAAAGTTATTATTATTCCATTACTATTCATGCACAATTTTCATAGCCTAGCATCATTTTTCCTAACATTTTTTGTGTCGAAAATAAGAATTTTTGAGTAAATTTCATAATATTGGAATGTGAGTAGATACGCAGTTAATTCTAGAAAGCAATAAACTATCTTTTGAAGGAACTTGGTGAAAAGCCCGCACACGTTTAAAAGAAGAAGTTAGATTGCTCGTTGCGTTAACCTAGGACGAACCACTTTAGAATATGTCCTACGTGTGGTCAAACATACACATGATCCAGTCAGCCACCACCTTTGTACGCCTCTGCAATGTGCCTCCACGTGCTAACGACCAAGGCTGCAAGTCTATAATTTCTCCACGTGCTCCTCTTTGGACAGATCTAATTAATCTGCACAAGTCAACAACTAAAAGTCGTTGGATAGACTCCTTGATGAGTAAGAAATGAACACATACACCTAATTCCAATGATTAAAGAAGAAGTATCCTATCTGCATTGGTTGACAAGGAAGTTGTAAGCAAATTACCACTACCAAGCTCAATATGCTACTTCAATTGGGGCAATTTGAATTTTGAAGACAACTTCACCAATTCCGCAAGTCATTGAGGGAACAAGGGAGCAAGATTGGAGTACAATGTCTAAAGAGTGATGATTGGATCGACAAGCACCACGCTTATCTAAGGATAGGAAGTTGCTGAGATATTATTGAGAGATCCCCTACTCCCACTCACCCATTTGAGAGAGAGCTCTCTTGTTTACTCATTTCCTCTTCTTCTAGATCTTGAAGCCTTGAGTTCTTCAATGTTTTGGCCATAGGAGGAAGAAGCTCTAAGAGTTTGTGAAGAAAAAGCCATGCAATCAAGCAACAAGGAAGCAAGCGAAATTGGAGAAGAACCATGTTAGGGCATCAACGATCCTGATTTGGACTATCTTTTTCTTCTTCTTGTGTTGTTTTCTTGTGTTTAATGATGATTTGTAAATCTTTCATGGGGTAATTTTATATAGAACTGGGATGAGAATAGATCTTAGTAGAAATGTAATGTAAAGTATTATTATATATCCCTTTGCATGTGATTGTGTGTTGATTATTTCATTTTCATTCTTGCATGTGTATGAGATTTGATCAAGTGCTAGGAATAAGTAGGTCGATGATGTCTTTGAATGAATTAGTTTATAATTCTAATTGTAGGAATACATTAGAGTCATAAATATCCATATAGGGAAGTTGTTCGCAATACTTTAATTTGGCCTTGTTCATATATGAATGTAGAATGATGTCAAGGTAGTACATTGTATAAGTAACAGAAGCCCTTTAAATTTATTATTATTTTTCTAGATATTTACACACATGATAAGCGATTAGATATGACTAGTAATTTTACTTTAGAAATTATACTAAGTGAAGTTAATTATCCTAGGTCTATCATTTGATTGAAAGAACTTTATTAGTTTGATTCATATATTATCTATATTAACATATTAGATATTTGTTGTTGCCACTTTTATGTCCTTGCATCGATTTATTATCAAGATAGATTAGATTCTTTACTATTGTGTTATCTTTTATTTATCCATTCTGTTTACATCCTTACTATAGTTAGATAGTTAGCTCAATCACTTAGAATGATAAGTAAGGCTAAGGCAACAAATTCTCATGAGAATGATACTCACTTATGACTTTATTACTTGTTTGATGCACGTACTTGCACAATGCATTAAAATAATAATAACGGAAAGCTCATATATTATGTTCTAAATATCACACCCATTGTTTGTTTAAAGCCCACTCCTTTTGTAGCATGGACAAAACTCTAATTTGTAAGTCACATTTTAGTACGTAAAGTTAAAACTAAAACATTGGGAATTGGGACTTGTAAAGTTAAAACTAAAACATTGGGAATTGGGACTTTAATAATTAATATCTAGTCAACTTCTACAATAAAAAATAAACTATATATAACCTAAACATGTTCCTCAATGGATCAAATGTTGCAATCAATATTCACATGCATCATAAACGACACAAGAAAAAACAATCATGATACATGAATAATCAACTCTCATAAAAGGCCAAATTTCATACCGTCATACAAAACAAGTTGATCTGCAGATTTGATCATTAATTTCATGATTAGGAAGGCTTTATTCTTACTTGAGGAACAGCCTTTCATCACCTTCAAGTAAACACTATTTATTATGAAGTTGTTGAATATGTGTGACTTACCTTTGGACATGGCGCACAAGTATAACACTTGCAAAATAGGATTTGTAACAGTTTTGTGTGAAGTACTAGAATTTCGATGAGATAAAAAAAACCTTTGTAAACAATTTGAAATGAATATTATGCAAGTTACAAGATCAAGAAATATCTCTTGACGTTATTCAGTCAACTTGTGCAGCATCCTCACTATTAAAAGCCATTGCTTTAACATAAATTAAGTTTAGTTATGAAACTTTCTAACAGTACAGACAACACCAAGAGTTTAACTTCCTTTATTATTGCTCTATCCTACATTTTCTTTTGATATTTTTCTTTAAAGTCAAATATTGTTCAATAATTCATTGTATTTAAATTTTTCAAACATATTGTAGAAAGGGGAATATATGTAAAGTTGTATATGAAAGTATACATTGTGTTTCTCTTTTTTCCAATTATTTTTCTCTTGCAAGCAATGATATATCAAACAACTTAGCCATGGAATGATTAGTGGTTGTTTTCATGACTAAATAGTATTCCTAAGAATATTAAGTTAAAGCGTCTATGTGAAAGATAGCTAACTACAAACACGTGCCAAAAGAGTTAGTTCCCTACAATACTTTGACCCTTATAATGATCACAAGTGGACAGTTAAGATGGAAATTATTTAAGCATAATAAAAGGATAATCACAAATACATAATCAAAGTAAGCTCAAGTAAATGAGCAAGGCAATTTATAATGAACCCAATTAAGTGTAGTGTGTAAAGCAACCTAAGTTCAAACTCAAAAAGCTATTAAATTTGGCGAAATAATCAATTCATGCAAGTTGTTAAGTGACCTTGACCTTAATTCACTTAGTTCTCTAAAACAAACAAGTCAAACACAAAAGAGCTAGTAAATGTGAGCCAAATTAAAACAATGCACACAAAGAGAAAAAGAAGCGACAAGGCACAAATATTGTTTAAGATGTTCCGAACTCGTACTCCTCTCTTTTAGCCCACCAAGTCCTTTGGTGAGTAGTCTCCATAACTTCATTATGATAACCAACTTGTACACTTACAAACAACAAGTCCAAGGAAGTTTGCACTCATAACACTCTAGGATGCTCCAACAAACCTTCCTTCTTTGATGCCGAGTGTTAAGGTACTTTACAAGTTACAAGCCTTCCTTGTCAAGTACCTCTCAATGTCATAGAGACTTGTAACCAGCTTTAAACACCCTTACAGCAACCACCACTTGAAGTTACACCTCCCTCTCCACAAGCTCACACCTTGAGTCAAGGAAGTCCTTAATCCGAACACCCTCCTTCTCTAAGCCAAGTGCTCACACACTCTCCACACCTAGAGAGTTTATAAGTCAACTCAAACACACTTGAGCAAAGCTTCACACAAGAGTCTCTCCTTGGATACACAATGAAGGCCTAGGAGTACAAGCTAATAAATAAAGTCATTCCTAACACAAGCTTGAGTTTCTCAAATCTTTGAAGAGAGTTCTATAGGGGATCAACATCATCTAAGGTATGTCAAAACACTCCCCCAAGGCCCTATTTATGGGATTCCAACACCTCTCCTAAAATAGTAGCCATCGGAGTTCAAATCACCTCCTATTTACTTTTTCCAATGGCTACATTTGGTTATTTTCCATATCGATCAAGCCAAACGATTGTCTGAGCATCTGCCAATCATTCACTTAAAACTAATCACGTCATCATTAGTTACCAAACCTGTGACCAAAGCTCCTGTCGATGTCTCACAACTTCAACTCACTATTTGTTACGTTAACTCTAGGGTTCCCTCACTCTCTTTGCCACCAAAACACTGGGTAAACATTTGCCAAAATCCTCCTTGACCCTTTGTCACACCAGCCCTTGGGTTCCACCAAGTATTTCAGTTGGCAAACCCACAACCGAAGGTCTGCCAACGTATAACACTTCATAGTTTCTTCATCAAGCCTTAAGTCTTTAGTTGGTGAACCACCAACCGAAGGTCAGCAAACGGTTGAATCCTCTTCTTCCTTGGCCTGCACCTCACGTCTTTGACTACTGAAGTCATGACCGAAGTGTAGCCAAAGTCCTTTACACTTTAACACTTCCTTCCTTGGATCAACCCTTGCATCTTCAGTAGCCAAAGCCCTTGCCGAAGGTCTACCAAAGTCTGAAGGCTCTCCTATTCATCCAAACCTTTGCATCTTTGATTGTTGAAGGCCATGTCAAAGGTCTTCTAATCCATTACACATTTTGATTTCTTCCATTTGTTGCTTGATGTTTTTCTTTGCAATTGGAGTCTTGATGATCTTAATTATTTTGATAGTGCATAGACTTTTATTATTATATTTAGAGAGTTTGCAATGTTATCTTATCGAAACATAGTTCAACACATCTATCAAGACCTTTTGATGAAGACAACACTAATGTGACATGAACTCTTTAAGTAGTTGGTGTCAATCCTTATAAAGAATTCCTTGAACAAGCCTTTGAAATCTTCAACTCTTGAAGTCTCTAAGATCCAGCTCTAGCTCTATAGTTCTTGTATTTTTATTGCTTCATACCTACACAAGAGGTTAGTTCAATACAATACAAGATGTCATGATGGAATGCTTATGTCAATCATGATTGTGTCATACATGATGCAACTTATGGTCTATAAAGGATTGACATTCTATAATAAGTTAGTCATTCTCATTAATTGATTACAATTATATACCTATAAGATGACTATATTCTACACACTCATATATCTCCTACATATATAAGCATGTTCCCCTTAAATATGTACCTATTACAATATATCCACTCTCCCCTAGGCGAACTCAATAAGCAAGTCATTAAAAAGGAAAGAGCTACATAAACATGTATATTGCTCATCTCCTCCTTCGTGTCTATGCATTCTCTTATTTCATATCAAGGATAATAATCAGCAAAACATGGGCCCAACACAAGTGATTTATTTTGACTTTTGAATTATAATAAGGATAATGTGGCACCTCATCGCCCTAGGTGTCACGCAGTAATTGTTTCCCCTATGTTGATCCTCATGCATGCGCACCCAGTATGACATTTTAAGATATTTTAGATTTTTTTATATTATTTTATATTATTTTATTATCATTTTATGTATGTATTTGCATATATTTCATTACTTATATATGTATATTTTTTATCTATTTGGCTTACTTCTAGATTCATAATTTTTATATGATTATTTTGAATTTGGATTGTGTCACATAGTGGTGGAAGGAATTTTTGTAATAACCAGGATTTTTTTTGTCAAAATGTCAGTTTGTTAGTTGAGCCGAGGGAGGGAACGAATCAGTAAAAAAAATGGGTAAGACAATTGTGGTTTGAAATTTTGATTTTTAATTTGGTAGGGAAATTGTGGGAGCTGTTAGAAGGGTTATATAAAGAAAGAATGAACGTGTAAGGCACTCGTTTGGAATGAAACCACTATCTTTCGTTTTTTCTCCACTACCTCTTCTACTCTCCACCATCTCTTCTTCTGTTCTTTCTTCTTCCCCACGCTTCTACGTGCTCTTCACTTCTATGTTCTGTATCTTCTCCTTTCCCAATTTTCTTTGCTTCGATCTTCCGGAATTTAGCTCAGTTCAAGCTGGCTAATAAGGGGAAGAGTGTTTGTTCGGTTACTACGACACGCATGGAGTCAACATCTCAAAAGGCAGAAATTCTGACGTATGCCTCCAACCGCTAACAAATTGTTTGGTATGTATCTTATACTCCAAGTGTGCTTAATGACCGTAATCATATATCATATTTTAATTACACAACTAAAATGAATGTTAAGACAATTATATTTTATAAAAAAGACGATTATTTAATACACATGATTATTTAGGCCAATTTTTATTGACCATTAAAACAAATTATTAATGATTAGTCTATTCTTCCTCAATATCTTTAGATGTTGAGCAATGTGATTAGCAAAAGCCCTTTTCCAGAGGGCCTAGATGCGTCTGATAGAACATATAATGGCTTCCTTGAGTCCCTACGTAGATTAGATAAGATATTACACCATGTGCGACCTACGTTAGAGATACACTTCAATTTTGTCCTTAGGTAGATTAGATGAGATATTACACTATGTACGACCGACGTTAGAGGTACACTTCAATTTTGTAGATAAACCCTCGTTGAAAATAGGATAAACTATAATGATTTCACATCATAGATTTATGTTCTATTTCAAAATATAAATTCTAATTAAAGGAGGTAAATTATAATGATTTGATTTATTTTTTTATTTTTGTTGTATTTTAATTGATTAAATCTTTTAATTTTCATCACGGCATGACTTTTGATTCCCTTTTTTATTAGGAACTAATGAGTTAACCATCCGAAAGCACACAATTTTCACTGATTAAATGAAAATCATCCTCAATATAGTTAGACAACTATATTGTCTCGTAACAATTACAAAGCCATGGTTGTTAATTTTGTTCCCTCAAGTGAGATTCCTTTATCATTTTGTTTTACAATGTTAAAAAAGAAAAATCTAAATGATGATTGTGAACGTGAGCATGAAATTTAGTAACAAAAGATAATCTCCCTTTTTCTTGATTGCATATATGGCCCGTACATAAATATCTCATAATTAATCAGTAGTTTCCACAAGTGAGTAGTCCTTAATCATCTTGCGTTTGAGTGCTGTCCATGGAGACGAGGCCAAGAAGAAATCATATAAACGGTGATTGTGAATGTGAACATGTAGCTTATTATTAATAAAATAAAATCTCTCTCTCGATTGCATACATATCTTGCATACAGTATTACACGATCAACCATAAAAATGCCTCTGCAGATCAAACAAAGCAATAGCTGTCCCATCCCCCATGATCAAAGCTCTATAATACCATCTTCAAATCGGACATAATATTACACTGATATTAATTGAGAGAAAAACCTACGTTTCAGAAACAATGACTGACAAAGAAAACAGAGTGCAAGGGACCAAGAATTAGAAGGTGAGAGAGGAGAGTGATCCAAGCTGGGTGCTCTTGTCCCCAGCGGCGGATCCGATCCTCCTCTTGCTCAACCTCTCGGCGATGATGAAGGCCAGCTCCAGCGACTGGGAAGCGTTCAACCTCGGGTCGCAGTGGGTGTGGTACCTGGAGCTCAGATCGTCGAAGGTCACCGTCCTCGACCCTCCGATGCACTCTGTCACATTCCTCCCGGTCATCTCAAGGTGAACCCCACCCGGGTAGCTCCCTTCCTGCTCGTGGACGTCGAAGAAGGCCCTCACCTCAGCCTGCATACAACCAAATCAAACTCAATAAATAAACCCCAATAAATTAGAGAAAGACAGTATGCACTTTTTTTTAATCTTCAAATTTCCCGAAAATTTAATACTGATTGGAAGACATAAAACGATATATGAAGGATTTACACACAATATCTTCTTGTTCTCAGGCAAGCTTTAGCCAAATTAATTTTAATTGGGAGGCCATAAAACAAGATGTAAACGTTTAAGATCAATAATATTTTTTTCATTTAATTAAACGAGATACGATAAGTTGGAATAAACCGAAAACCTAGAGTTTAATCGGTGTTCCCTTGAACATCTAAAGGATTAGGTACTTAAACATGCAAGACTATCTAATAATCAAACATCTAAAAACATCAACAATTATTAAGAAGACGATGTTCCAATGTTAGCAAAAATCAATCATAATTAGTAATTATTAAGTTCATAATTAGTACTTATGAAGGAGACGATGTTTCTACTATTAAAAAAACAATCATAACTAGTAATTAGATTAGTAAAAAGCAAGCTGGGATTAATAGTGATTGAGGGTGGGGGGGGTCGGGCGGGGAGGAAAGAAGGTGGGTACCCGGATAGAGTCGAAGGGACGGGTCTTGAGGCCGGAGGGGGCCTTGATGGTGTTGGCGTGCATGGGGTCGGTGACCCAGGTGACGACGAGGCCGGAGCGACGGACGGCGCGGATGAGGTGGGGGAGCTTGACGCGCATGTTCTCCGCGCCCATGCGGGTGATGATGTTGATGCGCCCTGGCTTGTTCTGGGGTTGAGGATTTCGATCAGCCGCACCAGCTCCGACGGATCCATCTTGTCGCTTACCTTGATCCCCAGCGGGTTCGCAATCCCTCGCAGGAACTCGACGTGGGCGCCGTCCAGCTGCCGGGTCCGCTCCCCCGCCCACAGCATGTGCGCCGAGCAGTCGTAGTAGAGCCCCGACGTGGAGTCGAGCCGGGTGAGCGCCTGCTCGTAGGGGAGGAGGAGGCACTCGTGGGAAGTGAAGAACTCGGTGGTGGTGGTGATCGGGTGGTCGGATGTCAGCCCCGCCGCCGCCATGAATCCCAGCGCCTCGTCCACCCGGTGGGCGAGCTCCTGGTACCGGTCCCCCTGCTCGCTGTGCTCCGTGAAGTCCAAGTTCCACTGGGTCACCCTCTGCATCGCGGCGTAGCCGCCGGTGGCGAAGGCCCGGAGCAGGTTGAGGGTCGACGATGCTTGGCAGTAGGCTCTGATCAGCCTCTGCGGATCGGGGACCCGGGACTTGGCGTCGAAGGCGTCGCCGTTGATGTTGTCTCCTCGGTAGCTCGGGAGCTTCACCCCGTTCTTCTCCTCGAACGCCTCCGATCTGGGCTTCGCAAATTGCCCCGCCATTCTCCCCACCTTCAAAATAAGCCAACCAACCAATCAATCAAATATATTCTTTAGAAAAGTTTCGAGTTTTATGGATAGGAATCATGAGATCTATGTCGGTAGATGAACAGTTGGGTACCTTGACAACCGGCATTTGGCCGCCGAACATGAGGACGACGCCCATCTGAAGCAAGATCCGGAAGGTGTCCCGGATGTTGTTGCCGTTGAACTCCTTGAAGCTCTCTGCGCAGTCGCCTCCCTGGAGGAGGAAGGCCTTGCCCATGGCGGCGTCGGCAAGGCGCTCCTCCAGGCTCCTGGCCTCCCCGGCAAAGACGATCGGCGGGAAGGCCTCGAGGGTCTTGATCACCGAGTCGAGCTCCTTCTGATCTGGGTACTCCGGCTGCTGCAGCGCCTTCTTGCTCTTCCAGCTATCGACGCTCCACTTCCCGGCAGCGGGCGGCTTGTCTGAGGCCGGCACCACCGGCGTGGCCGGCGTCTTGGCCTGTTCACCGGCGTGGACGGCGGAGATGGGCCTGGCGGCGGCGGCGGTGGAGGGGAGGAGGTGGACGAGCGGGCGGTGGGGCTTGGAGGGGAGGGATGGGAATTGGGCATTGGAAGAGAGGGATGAGCTTGTAGAGGCTGCTAGCGCCATTATCGAATAGTTTTGCCTTTGGTTAGAGGCAGATAATGGAGTTAGGAGAGGGAGGGTAGGTAAGGGAGAAGATGAGAAGAGAAGGAGAAATGGAAAGAAGATTTATAGGGAAGGGAGTGGAGTGCAAGGAAATGGAAATGTCGACGTTGGTGAGAAGAAGGGAGAGCGGAAGATATTCCTTTGAATGTTGTATTAATAATATAAATCTAATCTAATGTGTTGTTATGGTCCTATGGACATAATAATAATAGTTAATCAATGGAATAATGGGAACATGAGAACGGGTGTGTGACATGGATGAACTAGGGAGACGCAGTATTGATGATTATATTGTGGTCTACTTACTAGTTATGAAATATAATTTTAAATACTGTATAATATATCATGTATTCTTTTCAAATTTGGTACCATTTTAATTTGTATTCAATTTTTTAATCCAATATTTTTACTTTTTCATTGGAAACTATGGTATTTTAACTGGTATTTAATTAAAATTAACTATAAAAATATTTTGTTTAGATTTAATGAAATATTTTATCAATAATTAAAATTTTAGTTAAAATTGTTTCAAACCTGTTCAATCAAATATAACCTTTTATACAGATTATAAATTTGGGTATGACAATGTTAAATATTTAAAACTTTGGGTTGCATTACTGGATGATTAGATTTTAGAAAGTTAAATATTTTGTCTGTCTGATGATTTAAAATGTTATCATCTATAATTGGGTAGATCCACTGTGCTTATGATCGCTGGTTGGGTGGTGCTCAGGGGAGACGAGAGGTTGGGAAATGCAAGGAGTTAGGTATGGGGGTGGCCGAACAAAGGACGAAAGACAACTTGGTCAGTTCCAAACTCCAAATTTGAGTTTACAGTCAGCGATGCAAAAAGACAGTAGACATGTGTGTCGTCTTATTTAGGTTTTATATTTTATTCCTGGGAGCCATGCCATCCTGACCGACTACTCCTTTAGAACATTTTTTTCCATGCATGACCCTTTGATTTACTGGAATGATGGATTTTTTCAATTTAAAAAAAAACACTTACATGATGTCATTACCTCTAACCAGAACGTGGAAACCTGCCGTTGTGATGTTGTCTTTCTAATCCATGGCTCTAACCAAATCGCCTCCGGGCATCTGGCATAGGGGTAAGATTTTTAGCAAAGCATCTTATTTTATTAATTTCTTAATATTAGATCACTATTTTTTAAATTTTTATATTTTTCGATCCTAATAGTATAGCCTACGTCCTTATACTTATAATTACAAAAATCAGAATTAGACGTTAAATTAAATCGGAATGGAGTCATTAAATTAGGCCAATTCATTAAAATCATATAAGAATTAGTCAAAATTTATAGATTATTAATTATAAAATATATTATTTTGATATTACGGTATGTATTATATTTTATAGTATTTTTTTCTTTTAATTTGTTTTAATTTATTTGAAGTTAGTTAATTATTTAGTAGAATATAATGTATTAACTTTAATTACGAGAATGCCGCAAATTTTTTCTTACTAGTTCTCTCACTCCAATTACTGACGCGCCGCGTCTTCAACCTGTACGACTATTGTGCTACATGCTCACCCCCTTGTCGCACCCAAATCGCTCGCCTCCCTTGTTCTTTCGCTACCCTGCCTCCCCCCACATTCTCTGCTACCCTCCGAATCGGTTCAAACTGTTATCGTACCGATTTACCATCAATAATTTGCATACTTTTTGAGTAAAATCCTTCCAATCTGATTTAAATCGGTCAATTTCACTTGGAATTGGCCGATTCCCATGGGGTGTATTAAAAGAGTCTTAGACTAGGAAAAAATGGGAAAAAAATGATTTGCTTTTTAAAATGTTGAATAATTAATTGTACAAGCATATTCTCTGTCCACGTGTACATGTAGCCATTGTTGGCATTATTGTTCTACGCTTCTTCTACAAAAGTAAAGTTGTAAATGGTTATTGACTTACTGAATTATTAATCGAATTGAATTTAATAGAACAAATAATAGTGAATAGCTTAATCACTGTACAAACAATATAGTTAAAATTTTGGTTAATTTAACTAAACCAACTTTAAATTAAAATAGTAGTGATAGAAGGCTATACTGTATCCGATTTACTAATTAAATTAAATTATTTAGTCATTTTATATATAATTATATAACTCAGTCTACTTCAACATTAATCTTGAAAATTTTAATTGTTAAAGTATTACTTTGATGAATTTAATTAATTTAAATTATTTATTTACTTATTTTCTGATTTGTACAACTAGATTACCATAATTTGGATTGTCAGAACGATATATGTTTTGTGAGTGAGAAAGTATTTTAGATAATTATAATTTTTAACCAATTAATATTTTTAGGTTTATGACATAGAGCACTGAAAATTTAACCATTTATTAATCATTTAATGGACATCAAAACAGTAAAAAACTTGGTTATCGCAAAACATTATAACCATGGTTAATTTATGGAATAGTTATTATATAAAATTTTAAAATGATAAATAATTATGATGAATGCTATTGACCGAATACTAACCAAATTATGTATAGTCCTATTCAAATAATATATTTTTATCACTGGGTTTTGTAAGTTAGGTAGGAATATGTAGAAGTCTTCAATTTGATACTTATGTACTTTTAGTTTTTCGAACACTTTCGACATGCCGAAAAATAATATTAATAATTATTTTTACTACATATAATAAAAAAACTTAAATTCAATAATAATCATTAAAAATATCAATTTCATCATTAAAAAGCATTACGGGCCTATTTCATCTTTTAATATCTTAGCAATTGAGTAGTGGCATACAATCTTCCAAATTTTAACGTTTCTACAATGTTGGTGACTTTCTCAAATGTTGAGAAGCCTGATATTTAATGTATAAATGTTGCATTTTGGATATTTAAGAGCATTTTCTTAAAGATTTACGTGCATGAAAGCATAAGACTTTTAAAAATGATAAATATAAATGCATGGTTCTTTTTTGCATGAGCAGAGAAGGGTTCACTTATACAAGAAGTTTTTTTAACATATCACACTTGCTTGAGTTTTTAAGGTCATTCTAGCTGTAGTATGTCATTTGGTAGAAAACCATTGGCACTTGCTCCACATTTTAATCTGACGACAACATGGTAGGCCCATGGTTGCATGAATCGGAATCGGAATCGGAATCGGTTTTCAGGAAGTCGGAATCGGAATCAGAATCGGTCTAAATCGGCCAAGAATCGGTTCAGTTGAATCGGTCCAAATTAATTTAATCGGTCACATATAATAATTTGACAATTTATAATATAAATATATTAAAATTGGGTATTGATGTTATTTTGATATTATTTTGTGTATTATAGTTTCTGATATTTTTAAATATTTTTTAAGATTTTTTAAAATTATTTAGAATTAATTATTATTTTTGACTAGAGTTAGACTCGAGTCAACTTTTAATTACGAGAATGCCACTCTTTACCCGCCACCGCCGACTCGCGGCGGCGATGTCGGAGGATGCCGGCAGCCTGGTCGGACGAATAGCCGGCGGCCCGCAACCGGCGGCGAGTCGGCGGCGATTCGTGCGTCACAGCTCGATTCGGTCCGGCCACACGTCGACAGCGACGTTGCGAGGTCGGCGGCGAGGTTGGTAGCCCGGTCGGCGGCGAGCCCAGAGTCGGGGAGCACGGCGGAGGGCGGAAATGGGGCGGCGGCAGGCAGACGGGCAGCGGCGGCGTGGGGGGAGCGGGTTTGATTTTAGGTTTTTAAAATCAAAATTACCATTTTACCCATGCTTAAATAATTTAATAAAAACCATACCTAGGATATTTTAGTAATTTTATAAAAAAACCGATTCCGATTTAAATCGGCCGATTCCGATTCCGAGTTAAATCGGTCGAATCGGCCAAACTCGGCCGATTCCGAGGCCGATTCGGGGCCGACCGAGTCGGCCCTAAAATCGGATCGGCGCGATGCCGATTTGTGCATCATTGGGTAGGCCACGAGTGCAGAGGACCCCCAGTGCCATATGGCAGATAACACTCGCATGTGTCCGAGTTACCTCCCTTGACGAATGGTTTGAATGATTGAGGTAAGGCACAAAATGAGGGTTACTACTAAATTACCAACTCATTAAATGTTCTTATAATAATTTTGTTATTTAAATAATAAATGGGTTCCCTTTTCTATATATATATATATATATTAGTTATTTATTGGGTTTTACGGCTAACATTCGTTGTAAGACCTTTCAACACATCATTTTTCATATATGTAATATCTTTCTAAAAAAAATTACTACATACTCAATGTATTTTATATTTAAATTAATTATAATTACCATCAAGTAACTTACTCACGTGCTCTTTTATATGTAAAAACATTTCCCCCTTTTTATCTCTTGAAATAAGAAAAAAGGGGAAAATGAATTGCACATGTAAGAGGAGACAGATGCTCTATTTAGAAATAATTATGATTATTTGATATTCCTATTTGAATTAACTATCTTATTATAGACACAATAGTTTGCTTAATATTGGTTTATTAAATATATTGAATAGGTCTATATTACTATATTACTTTCATGCCAACTAAACAAACCTTAAAAATATTTAAGTCAACTTTTGAAATTAACAGTTCGTACGCATCTAGTATGAATAAATGTAAAAAAATGCAGGATTCAAATTTGGTTGACGATTGACAATGATCGACTGCCGATCACATGAATAATATATAAAAGGATTTTGGCAGATGATTGACAAGCCACTGGTAGACGATCAGGCAACCAAACGAAGATTAATAGAAGGCAATTATTCTGCACGCCCTAGATCGACAAGGTCTTGGCACTCAATTAACCTTTAGCAGACACAAATCAGTTAGCTACCGATCGAGTAGATTAAAAAGGCAAAACTAAACATTGGAGGTGATGTGCCGGTAATTTAAGATTGTAATGGTTACAATTTTTATCAAGCTAGTGTTTCGGTATAGATAGAGGACTAGGGATGCATTTTTCCGACTCTATTAGTGTTACAAGTGTTGGACACTAGAACTTACATTGGATTTACTTATAGCACGTAGTGCTTTTACATTCGAATTAAGAAATATTTGTATTATCCTAAGACAAGGGTGCCAAAGGCTCTTTTGAGACTTTGCTCAATGTGACGAGCGTTGTATTATAAACCTCTAGAGTGTTAGAGGTCTGTGAACATCTAGACCTAAGGTGTTGGATTAGTTAGGCCATTGGTTTTAACGCTTTCGAAGTGTCGGAGGTGTGTGGACTTCTTTACTCCAAGAGTTGGAGAGAATCTAAGAAGTTGGAGAGAATCTGGATGTGTTACCTCCAAAGTGAGTGTTGTTGGAGCTTATTGACCTAAAGTGTGAGTTGGAAGAGAACTTGTGAACTTGTTAGCTATACTAGTTGTGCCGTAATGAAAACCTGCCTTTTCAAATGACTTGGAAAGGATAGAATCATTGAGTACGAATTCTAAACTATTATAAAAATGCTTTTGTACGATTGTCTCTGTTCCTTCTCCACTATACTATTTACATACTTTGCTATTGTCAATTTCCTTCGTTGTATTCACGTGTTTGATTAGATTGGGAGAGAGTATTGAATAAGCAAATTCTAAATTAATTGAAACTCTTCTGTGACTTATCTAAGTTTGCCAAATTTAAGTCTTTAATCGGTTTACGCTTTGATTAGGTTTTACTTGTTACTTTATTTTGTCAAGACATTCATTATTATTTGTCCATCACACAATCATACAAAGTTCAAGACTCTTGTATGGATTTAGTTTATATTATTTGTGATCTTATTAGCTCTCTCCGGTTTAGAACTTTCAAAAGTCGTCGACGAGTATTCTAGAGCTCAAGGGAAAGAACTTGAACATTGGTCTCCTCAACTTTCAGGAGGTAACATCACTACGTGTACTCGGGCCTAGGTGCCAAAGGAGTTTTTCTAAGAAATGTGTGCTATGGCAGTGGTCTACCTCTGCATGTACCACACGAATATTAATGACATGTAGCTCATTGTCACACTCGAAATATTAAAGGAATCTTGGAATACAAACAATGGTGACTGTTTGTTATTCTATGAAGGATGAAGGGCCTCAAACTATCTCTACAAATATAAATCTCATTTGTTTCATTCAAAGACAGGCTAAGACAAGAGAAGACAAGATGCGAAAGATAAAAGGAAATGGATATAGAGATAAGAAAAGGAAAATATATTATTCACCAGTTTAATCTTAAACAGAGTATTGAGAGAAAGAAATCTTGTAATCTCAATAGTATAAGTTGAGTGAGTAATATTTTTATACATCTTTATATGTTTGATGACTGTAATCTTTGGTTGAAGTAGTGAATTGTTCGTTGTTGTCCTGTGATTTTTGACTCTCGAGAAAGGAGGGTTTTCTACGTTAAATCTTTGTTCTATTGGTTTTGTTTTATTTTATTTATCAGGCATTATTTTTCCAAATCTTGTGTTCACTATTGTTGATCTCCAACTTAGGGGATTTTTCTCACCGTCTGTGAGAACTTTGGGTCTCATTCAATCTGATCTTGATTTGAGTGGGAGTCATGGTGGACCCTTCTAAGACCGGGAAGATTGAGAAATTTAATGAAACAAATTATCAATAGTGGAAGATGCAGATTAAGGATAGGAGTAATTACATCAACCGCTTGTAGGTACCAAGTCAGATTTTGGACAACTATTTGGAGTGGTGACAAAGGCTTCAGATAGAGTTGTGGGCGATATACTACAGCAGGAGGTTGTGGTGCATTGTCTAAGAGTATGGTGGGTTTGCTTGTTGAGATCTGAGTTCATTGTCATCATGACAATGTACCTGACACATTCTTCAAGACCCAGAAGAAGAAATCTCTGAGATAGGCAAGGTGGAAGGAACTACTGAGGTAGGTCAGAGAGTTGTCAAAGGCAGATCTCGAGGACAAGAAGCTGGCTGACAGAGTCAACAGGGGCTGGACTCGAATGTATTGGTTAGATGATGAGTTAGTCTATGCTAGTGTGGGTCGGCTATATGTCCCTACGGGTAGACTCAAATGAAAGCTTAGGGAGGAGTCCCACAATCCCAGTGGGTAAGACATCTAGGTAGGGACTGGATGCATGCTCTAATGTCTAGGGCGTATTATTGGCCGGGAATGGAGGCTGATAATGAAGTTTTAGTCAGATCCTATATGGAGAGAAGGTTAGAGGCTGGGTTGCTGCAGCCACTACCTACACCTTCGAGACTATAGAGCTCAGTTTCAATGAACTTGGTGTCCGGATTCCCTAGGGTGAAGGGAATGTCAGCAAGGTTAGTTGGGTCAGTTTTCTAAGTACTCATATTCGTAGCAATATCACAGGGGTGCATAGATGAAACTGCTACCGAATGGGTCTTCAAGAACATGGGGAAGTACTGTGGTCCCGACTGACATTATTACAGCTAACCATTCTCAGTTTGACGGGCAGACTAAAAGGGCAAATGTGGTGCTTGAGGAGTACTGGAGGGATTTCGTCACTACGCCAGAGGAATTGGTTAGAACTTCTTGAGGCAGCGTAGTTTTGTTATAAACTGCATCGTTATTCAACTATGAGGCTTAGTCCTTTTGAAGTTGCGACAGGCTACCAACCTCTTATACCACTAGAGCTTGCTCCACAGGGAGGTGGAGTACGGGTTCCAGGTACACACTGGTTTGCCAAGGATTGGCAAGAACGTGTAAGGATGCAGTGGATTCATTGGCTGAGGCAAAGAGCAGAATGAAGAGATATGCTGACTTGAGGGCATTGTCATTCAGCGTGGGGGACAAAGTAAAGTTGAAGCTCACGCCACTAATTTAGGAGAAAATTAGACATACCGAGGTGCATTGGGTATTGGCGCAAAGGTATTATGGTCCTTGTGAGGTGGAGAAGGTACAGGGGTACAAGCTTCACCCAGTTTTCCATATTAATTTTCTTAAACCTTTCCATGAAGATTTGGTCAATCTAAGGAGAGCTTGTCTGAATGGAGCTCCCCCTACCATACGGCAACAATTTGGGGAAAAGGTAAGGAGGATTTTGGAGTATAGGCACGTCAGCCTGAGGACTTCAAAGGATCGGATGGAGTGTCTTACCAAGTGGAAGAGGGAACCGAGAAGCGAGGCTAGCTAGGAAAAGGAAAGAGACTTGTGGCAATTGTAGAGGAAGATCAAGAAATGTTGTGGAGGACTTAACCCTTCGATGAGGACGTCAGGTCTCATTGGTGGGGGTCAACTCTTATAGGTCTAGTCCGTTGGACGAGCTGGGAGCTAGGGTTTGACGGTTGTTCCTAGTCATCCCACGTCCAAGACGGATAGTCGGTGCTATTCGAGTGGTGGAGACAACTTACCAGTATTAACCTTGTTAGAGTTGCAGGCAAAGATCAAGTTGTGGTGCATGAAGCGTGTTGGGTGACCAAGGTGTACTAGCAAGTTCTAGGATTTGGAACGAACAAAGTACCGGTACTCGATGGAGCGTATCGACATTATGATCAGTAATTGTACTGAGCATGTCGGTATATCGGCAAGAGGAAACCTCAGAGGCATACAGGTTTTAGGTAGTAGTTCATAGGGTGTGATGACCAAATACCGGGCTAAATAGCTACGAGCGTGCATATCAGCGGAGCGAGGTTGATGGACCAAGCATATCGATATAAATACCGGGCGTACCAAGATGAGTAGTGTAGCGGTACGTGGGTGAGCATGAATGCGTGGACGTGATTGAGCAAATTACCAGGATTACAGTATTTGGGTCGAGTTGCCGAGCAGTGCCGCAATGCTGGTATTGGGGGCGTGCAGTTTACTAGAAGTGCCGAGAGAGGGGACTGTTGGCCGAGACTGGTTGGTTTGAACCAGGCGGGTTTGATCATGTAACCAGCATGCGCGGAAGGATATGTTTGAGGGGATTTGCCGATAAGGATGATGATGATGTTGATAGATATTAAGATCAATTCTTAGCCAACGGTGGAGGTTGGTTGCAACTAAATCTAGAAGATATGCATGATCGAGATGGAGATATGCCCTATCTACGTGGAGATAAGGATGTCAACGTGAGATGCAGCTTGGTGGAGACGTGCATGAGATCTTCCTAGATTTGAGGATAAACACGAAGGTTCTATATAAAGGGGTGTCCTCTTGTGTAGAAAGCAACAGAGGAAACATGCACTAATATGTAGGTGATGGACTTATGCAACGAACAAGTGAAGGAAGAATCTGGACTGGAGTATTCCAATAGGACTTTAAGTGTAACACCCTGTTTCAGCTCACCCGTGAACCGACCCTGAAATGTCACCGGCGACCGAACCGTTCGCTAATGTACTGGTTTGGTTAAGCCGACCCGGATCTGCCCTTGGCGTCTTAAGATGGGGATGCAATCCATGAGATGCATGAATGGGAACAATTGGGTTCTAACGGAGTCCTACATGCATGTGATGATATGCAAGCAAAACAAAACCATTCAACAAGCAAGAAATTTAAATAAAAATTCATTAATATTTACGGAAAAACGGACCAAATCTCCCCTAAAAGTGCAATAGGGGCCAACTTGTCCACAACAAGGGTATATAAATATTTTATCAAAATACAATAAAACATAACAATCTACTATGGCATTCAGTCATTATCTCTTTAAACGTTTCATCTGAGCAGAGTCTGAACTCCAAGGCTCCCTACTCATTCACAATTATCCGCTCGTCTCATAAAAAGCAATTTATCAAGAAAAAAACATTCTAATTATCATTCACACAGCATTAACACACCATCATTATACATTACACGCGACAGGTACATGTGTGCGCGGTTCCGTGCTGCTCCTCCGCAGTCCCGACAGCTTTCATCGCTCGCATTCCTCACCTACATATATATAGAAAAACCGTCAGTAACGAGTGTTACCGGCCCGGAAAATAACTAATATCAATCTGGCACAGGAGAGCAAACTCTCCTGTTGAATGAAAACCATATACTTCCTCAAGAACTCTCATCAGGGCACATATGGGAGCCGTCGCCCTCGGGTCGACAGCATCCCCCTTTCTTTCTCATTCTCATACCTTAGCCATTTCTCTATCGCTTCTCGCATCAAATCTCATTCCTTTTCGCCCTCTACACCTTCCATATTACTCCTGGCCTTGAGCACGAAGGCCGAGCACTCTCAGGCAGTCGCCTTTAGTACCCTTTGAAACCACAAGTCTAGACATGCGCTGCATTGCAGTACCCGTGAACCTCCACACTTCTCCGGGTTTGAGGAACTCAAAGGTGGAGTTGTCAGGATCCCTCGGGAATGAAACGGCCCGCACACCATTCCAGAGCCCACTATCGACTCACACGTGCCCGCTCGCGTAGCACGGTAGTCGGATTTCCCTCATTCAATCTCTCACTGAAAACGCGAAAACTATACATATATATAGGTCTAGGTTGGGATTTATACAATAGGCCCGAAGGCATCGTGAGCTGGATCTGAAGTTCGAAAACAAACTCGAGGGATCTCATCCTCGAGGGTTATTAATCCGAAAAATCGTTGGCTAAATGGCCCGAGTTAAGTGGGATCCGATAAAACGCCACTTAACTTGTCCTGCACATGATAAATCAAATACACAATAGAGTAGCGTAAAAACAGAGAACGAGTCCTAAACGGACCTGGTAGAAGCTCCAAACGGGTCCACGCGCCTAGGCGGCGAGCTCCTACACCGTACCTACACAATCAAGCTAAAAACTAACGCCCGCATGATGAATCACACATCCTATAGCATGCCCACACAATCAACACAATCACGCATCAATCAACACACATCAATCTATATCAATTCTAACAAGTCTACTTAGGCTAGTTTGCATTAGATCATGATCATTACCTAGTTACCCTAATTAGTTTCTTAGCCTCCATTTTTAACACCACTCAATCAAACAAATTTCATATTTTATCCTTAATCAAATCTACATTTATATATATTATTATAACACACAATTCACCAATCCTAGCATGCAATTCTAATAATCAATACTTTCAAATAATTAAGTTAAAATAAATTATACCTCGCGTCGTCGAAAATTGGCAACGGCTAGGGTTTCCGTTTTGTGGCTCGAAACTCGAATTCGGCACCTAGCGGCGTCCGAAGTCCGATCAAATTGGACCGGGTGCGTTCGGCGAATGATCCGGCGAATTTCCCACGAATCCAATTTTCCGACGGTTCCGAGCGGTTTTCCGGCGAGTGTCGGCAGTTTTCCGGCGATTTTCCGGCGATGTTTCAGGACGGGGCAATCAGGGGGTCTATCGGCACCGGCTCGACGAGCTTGGTCCAATGGTGGTGTCAAACAGGGTAGCCGGGGCGGCGATGGCTGTCGGCGACGGCGTCAAAAGGGCGGTGGCGGCGGCGTGCTCCGATCGGGGCTACGGCCGGCCTCGACGGCGGTCGGGATGATGGGGGAAACGTCGGCGACGGCGAGGGGTGGTCGTCGGGGTCACAGCGGCGGCGGCGCGGCCCGGACGGTGGCGAATCGACGAGGGAGGGCGTCGCGGCTTGTGGGGGCGATTCCGGCATCGTGGCGGCGAGACGGTGGCCAGGGTGGGTCGTGGCGGCACGGCGACGGCACGGCGGAGCGGGGCGGCGTCGATCGGCGGCAGTGTGACGTCGGCGACGGCGGCGGCGGCGACGAGCACAAGGCGGCGGTAGGGTTTGGGTGTGGAAGTGTCGGGAAAGGAGGTGAAATACTCCAATGGCAAAATCGTAAATAAGTATTGACTCGATTCTGACTCGAGTCAAAATAATAACTAGTTCGTAATAAATTCTTAAAAAAATCTAGAAAAATATGAAAAAATCCCATAAAATAAAACAAACACAACAACATCCAAATGACATGCTCTATAACTAATAACCCACCCGAATATAATCCAACGCGTCCTAATGCGTTATTCGGCCTAAAACTATTTCTACGATCAACATATAAAAAGAAAAAAAATACTGCATACTTTCATATATTCTGATAACTCATTTCTCACCATCTTCTCGACGTTATCATCATATATTCAGGTACACCTGACTCTCATCGCTCATAACTCACAGCTGGCCTCGACTCAGCACGCGGTTCATGAACTGACTCGACTTGAACCAACGGTCGAACCGACTGGTTCGGTAACGTAAAACCCTGACTCGAGTCACGGGTTTTACATTAAGTGAGAGATTTGTTAATATTTGTTATTATGAATATTAATGATATGTAACTCATTATCACACTCGGAGTACTAAAAGAATCTCGGAATACAAATAGTGGTGACTGTTTATTGTTCTATGGAAGATAAAAGGCCTCAAACTATCTCTATAAATATAAATCTCATTTGTCTCAATCAAAGACAGGCCAAGACAAGAGAAGACAAGATGAGAGAGATAAAAGAAAAGAGATATAGAGATAAGAAAAAGGGAAATATATTATTCACCAGTTTAATCTTATGGAGAGTATTGAGAAAGAGAAATCTAATAATCTTAATAGTATAAATTGGGTGAGTAATCTTTTTGTACATTTCTATATATTTGATGACTGTAATCTTTTGTTGAAGTAGCGAATTGTTCGTTGTCATCCCATGGTTTTTGACTCTCGAAGAAAGGAGGGTTTTCCACGTTAAATCTCTGTGATTTTGATTTTGATTTATTTTATTTCTAAGGCATTATTTTTCCAAATCTTGTATTCGCTGTTGTTAATCTCCAACTTAGGGGATTTTTCTCAACAGGGCATGACATGTTGTTTCCCACATCTATATACATGATGCATTGTTTGGGTATGTTCTCTATGGGAGAGGCCTTAGGCAAGCCGAACAGCTACGGTGAGATTGGAGGATCTCGATAAAAGATCAGAAGATCTCAGTGAGAGATGTCGTATGGTTTTCAAGAAATAACTATAAAGGTCGATGTGAGATTTGAAGGATCTATTGAATAGATTGGTTGATCTCAGAGAGAAAACAAATTGGAATCTTGAGGAAGTCTTCAACGGATCATGTTGGTTTTGTATAATGGGATTGCAAATCATTTTGGAGAGGTTGAGGCATCCTTTGATAATTTTGAAGATTGGGAGGATGTTATATTTGATCCAAAGTGGAAGATATGTTAAATAGCCATTCCGGATTGTCGATTCATCGCTCTATTTGATCTTCATTAGTATTTTCTACGTGTTATCCGTTTCATTGTGTTATTTAACAATTTTATTGGTTGTTGATCTGTGTATTCTCTGGATGGGAGCTCAGCAAACGAAAAATGAGTAATATATATTAGGGTGATAGGGATCGCGCCAGGCCCCTCTTACCTGAAGGGGAAAAGAAAAAAGTACAAAAGAGAAGAGATTTAATATTAATTAAATTAAATATAAAAGAAAGTAAATTACAATTGATTACGATGATTATGAAAATATTAGAAAAGCCAACAGTGATAGGCTATTAGATAGCTATAAGAGACATGCCTTTGACGGTGGGAAGAGGGAACCTCCCAGTTTGAAATTTTCATGACAAGGTGCAAGGTAGGTGTGGATTTAAATATCTCGTTTCTCGAGCAAGTATATGTACTTGTACATATATTCATGTATACTATCGTACATATATTCATATGGCCGGCAGCTCAGCTCTTTGTTATCTTTTAATGTAACCGGGTCCCTTGCATCCATGGATTATTGGCAAGGAATATTAGCCCCCTCACTAATGATCCGCATATGGAGAACAAACGATCATTAGTGGAAAATTGTGAAATCCATCTTATTTGATGTGTTGTTGTCTTGAAGAATGATGTAAGCCAATTTGTAAGAAAGAAAAATTTTACTCGGCTCGATAAAAGGTCAACATGTCAACTAGATACTTTGAACTTTTTTTCTTTTTTTCTCTCTTTTTTTATTGGCTATAAGATCATGAGGATCAAAAGATAATGACCCTCCCTGGCTCAAAGCAAAATATTGGTGTAGCAGCAAATAAAGCCCCTTTAAAAATAAGAACTAATAGCATAAAGCCTTCATTTGCAAAGCAGAGGTAGTGAGCATGACGATCTTGCTGTTGGACCCATGTATTTTGATAATAAAACACTCTAAGGGCACTTAAAAGGATTATTTATGATCTTGAAGACAAGTCTCGAAAGATTGGAGATCAAATAGCTCAAATATAGTGTTTGGCAAATTAATCGGCAGTTCAATAGGCAGCTATCAATCCAATAGAATCAATCAAAATTGAAAGATCAACAGATTGATTGCCAACTGATCTTGGGCAACTAGGGTTTTCAATAGAGTGATCAATGACTAAGGAGGAGTTTGAACTTGGACATGGATCTGGAAAATTTCATTCAGAGACTTCGACAAAGCCTTTGGAAGATCGATAAGTTATCGGATTTGGAGTTCATTTGATTGGCAGCCAAACAATCAGGTCAATCAAATGTGATCATTGGCCAAACTCTAAAGAAGTCAAACCTTGCTTTTCCTAATCAATGGTTGAGATGGGATATTTTTGGCCTATAAATAAGAAACTTTAGAAAAGAAATGAGGCTAATGAGGTGATTTAAAATTCAAAGAGCTTGGTGCAAAAATCCAAGTGTTGAAGTAAAGTGGGCTAGTGCAAGAGAGATTGGCTTTCTTGTTTTGAAGCCACTTTGAGTGATCTTGCTTGTAAAAAAATCTAAGTTACTATCTTTGTGAGAAAATTTTGTAAACTCTTACAGTGTTTAGAGTGTGTGAGCCTTCACTGATCAGTGTGGTTTGGGTGTAGGAAGGTCTAGCTTTGGTAGGCATTGTTCCAAGGTGTTGGATTGTATCTCCAAGGTGATGGAGTGTAACTCCAAGGCAAGGTTTGATGGAGAACTTGCAAGGAGCTAGTCTTGATTGTTACTTTGGCTCGATGGAGAGTTTATAGAAGAACAAGTGTTGCTTGTTGCTATACAAAAGAAAGCTAAAATTAGACCTATTTAACCGAAGGATTTAGTGGGCTAGGAGAGAGGAATAGAAGTTTCTAACCTCCATGAAAACTGCTTTTATGTCTTGATATGTTTGATTTTCTTGCCCTACACGTTTTACTTTGCTTACTGTTTAATTACTTGCATATTAAGTATTTGATAATATTCCTCACTTAAAGCACTTGTGTTTAACAAGTTTGCTTTAGTGGTTTGTGTGAGTCAGTTTAATTCAAACTCATTCAATTGTATGGCTTGATACTATTTGCTAATACTTGTGAGAGTTTGTGAATTGAATTTGTTGTTATTCATTGTTGTGTATTATATTTTTTTAAAAATTCTGTCATTTTTATCCAAGTTAATGGTCACGATCAATTGGTAGTCATAAGATACATGAACATACTAATTTGTGTGCTTAATATTGTTTTGATTAGTCACCACCTGTGCTAGTACCTTACATTTGAACTTGCCATAGGGGTTTATGTTATGCAACTGGTGGAAGCGCTAAAAAGGACCCGTGGGGAAGCACTAAAAAGGACCCGTGGGAGAACATTTGAGGTGGGGATGACGGCCCTGGGAATGCACCAGGGTTTTTTCAGTTTGTAAGGGTTGGCCTTCTACATGTGCTTTTTATTCCGAAAGTATGTGGGATATTGGTAAGAAAACTGGGTTTGCTTCTGGTTGGTTGAGCTTCGGATCTGCCAGACTTTTTTCTGCTTCTGAGGGTTGGATCAGAAATGTTGTTCTTGTTGATGAGGGTGGTAGTGTAAATAAAAAGGAAGACATATGAGAAGGCCCCTATTGGATTTGTTGCTAAACCTATTGGGTGGTGTTGGTTACACTCAAGGATGTGCTGGTTGGTGTCGGTTATACTCAGGGATGTGAGCGTTGGGATACCGATTGTGTTCCTCATCGTATGTGGTTGTTGGTACACCATTCCAGGTGTAGATGCTAGCAATGCTTCAAGTTTCTACAACAATGACGGTGTTGCAACCAGCAACACATATCTGGGGCACATTGTTGTGTGGGGAGCCGAATATGGGTGCAACATGCTCTTGAAATCTTAGGCTGCTTGTATTGGAAATGAATAAGGCCAAAAGTCGCCTGCTAGCATGGGCTGTAAGGGGCTGGTACCACCTTGGCACTCGAGGATGCAAGGGTAGCACCACTAAGTGTGTTGTCGACAATGCTTGGTAATATAAAGGAGTATAGATGCAGCTGGCACTGGAGGCACACAAATGGTTTCACTGAGGGGCTCCCTTCCTTCAGGTTGCTCTTGGGATGTAAACTTTCGTATTTGTAGTGTCCGAGAAGGTTTGCCATGGCGAACCTGCATTGCTTCTTTGTTCATGTTCATCGCCTTCATTGCTTCTTCGAGCCTATTTACTTGCTCTTCTAAATGCTGAATTTGGGCCTCCATCGGGTTGGTGGAGGGAGGACTAGTAACATACTCGTATAGCACACGACAGGTTGACCTATTGATTCTGTTTTGGAATGTTTTGCCATTGTTTTGAGTTTCTTCTTGGCAAGTGGCCTTGTAAATTCTTCACCTTGTATTTTAAACTTCACCTTTTATAGGTATTGCTACCTTTTTAATAGCTCCCAGTGGACACGCCAATATGTACATAGGATGAGCACTTTGTGAACAAAAAATGAGTAATCTAGGTGATGGGATTACACCAGGGCATTCTTGTTGGAGAAGGGAGAAATGGGAAAACTTACCGCACAAGGAAAAGATAAAAAATGTAAAAGGGGAGAGATTTGGTTTGTCTATTCCAACTAATTACAAGGATTACGGAAATGTTGGAGACAACTGTGATGGGGTTTTGGATAGATACAAGAGAGACACCTTTGATGATGGGAATGGGAAAGAGGGAACCTCCCATTCTTAATTTTTCATGACGAAGAAAGAGGTGTATATAGAAATTAGGAAGAGACAGAAGGTGTGAATTTGGACTTCTCGTTTCTTGAGCAATTGCATGTACTTCTTTATACATGTATGCATGGAATATTGGTACAATACTGCAAGTGACTCTTTGTTATCCTCCAATGTAAGTGGGTCCCATGCATCCATGGAATATTGGTACAATACTGTATATGAGAGTTTATTCATTCTAGTGATTGTTTTCTAGTTGTACTTAATTATACTCATAGTGGATTGGGCATGGTGGTCTAGTTGTCCAGTGTTTTCCTCCTCCGCCTTGAGAGAGGTTTAAAAAGTAGAAATTTTAAGTTCCTTGTTTCATGACCGTCTGCGATTAATATTCGCGTCTGTGTTGTGTTGTTTACATTTTTTTTCTTATTGATACTCTAATGTGGAAATGGAGATTATGTCTATTATTACCTAACACTCTTCTTTTTGTTGAATGTCTTTAGTGCTGGTCTATGCTTTCTATTTCTTTTTTACTAATAAGTGATCAGATGGAGCTCTTCCATCAAAGAATAATATTTTGGAAAGCCTCATTATAATAAAACTATAATTTTGTTGAAACTTTCACAAAATATGTGTGGGAATGTTTAATTCGTCAATGTTATTGTTCCCCATGTTTCAACGACTCAATACATGTGCCAAGATATTTCGACATGACATTCGATCCAAGCATTTGACACTAGATTTTCCTTCTTTGGAGGAGAGTGTCATTTGGTTTTCAAACAAGAATTATAATATGCTATTAGGTCTTACTCCTACTTTTCAAACAAGAATTATAATATGCTATTAGGTCTTACTCCTAACAAGCTTGTAATATTTAGCAGGGTAATAATAACTCAAACACTTATTCATGACTGTAAGGGGGCTCATAATAATGTTCTTTTTTAATTTCTCCTTTTTCTCTTGTATATGGATGAAAATTATTATGCTTCATTTTTATCAGCCTTCCAACCATAGTTTTAAAACTGTTTTTATAGTAAAAATTGTCCACGTTGACTCCACTCCGCGACATTTTGAGTCAAACTCCGTGGAAAGTTTTGTGATTCACTCCACACGTGTTTTTTGAGTCAAACAATAAAAGTTATTAAATCATATGATTTTCCTTTTAGCTTAGCTAAATTAAAATGCATGCCCCTAAAACTAACATCGAAATGAAAACAACAAAAGGTGTTTTTTTGCTCCCAAAACATAATGAAGACTTAATTGGGATGAGAAAAAGGAATTTTTTTGCCCTAATATCGTTTGGGACTAGATTAGGTGCCAATGATAGTAGAGAAAAGGAGAAGACATCATATACTTTTCAATTTTAAATATGAAATTGCACAACTTTTTTATATAGCAAATTGAAAAAGTAGTATAAGCAGTTCACCTAAAGTTAGGGGTTCTAATTGAATGAGCCAACTCATAAGTATTCAATTCAACTCAACTCAAAACTCAACATAAAGATGATCGATCTCAAACTTGACTCGTTAAATTTGAGCTCGAACCGAGCTCAAGCACTTTCATGTTCAACTTGGCTCGACTAGAAATTTGTTCATGTTTGACTTGAACGCACCTAGTAGCCGGACTCAAACTTGACTCCACAATAATTATAATATTTCTGATTTTTAATAAATGGTCCTATTTTATTAAATGAAGCATGATACGTGGAATATATGTGGGCATTCAATTAATAATTTTTTAACATATGTATAATGACTAAATCAATTACTTCATGTAGTAAAGTAAATAATATGTTAGCATTAAAACATTTAACAATATCATGTGTTGCCAATTTAAATAAAAAATATGATTGTTATTTTACATTCTAATAACAATTGTATTATTTTACATAATTGATGTAATTAAGATGATATTTTGTTTATAAAATTGTCCATGGTGGTTTTAGGTGCACGCCCTTGTGTTTATCCCAATTCGAATTGATTTCTAACTAGTATATTACAATAATTTTTAAACAGTACTAGCGACTTTTTAAGCAGTACTAGCAATTATACCAAAGTTTTGATAAATACGTAGTACAATTGGTTTGGCCGAGTAGAACTTGGATTCAACATGTTAAACTAAATTGGTAAATAAAAAATGATTCATACTATTAAATAATATGGTGTACTTCTCTGGTTTAATATTATTTATTTGACTAGTTGTTTTTTTGGGTTCAAGCCTTGGTGGTTAGGGATTTTATATTTTAATTTTTTAGAGCTCATTAGTCCCACATAGCTCTCATACAAAAATACATCCCTCTTATCTCTTTGTATATACACCTACAAGACAATACACATATTATTATTTCTTATTATTTTGCTCACAGAGCTTGAGTTGAGCTCAAAAATCAAGCTCGAGTCAAGCTAGTTTGTTGTTTGCTATATAGTAAAATTTGAGCTCAAATCAAACTCAAATAATAAAGTTTAATTACAAGTCAAGTTCAAGCATTAGTATTGAAAATTCGATCAAACTCAATTTGAATTTGAACAAGTTTTAAGCGCAACCAAGAGAGCCAAAACTTAGGGGTTTGCGTGTTGATCATAGTCTACACAATGACCTCTTGGGCCAAAGCCCAAAATTTCAAATTATGCTTACAGTTAACCATGATAACTCTACACTATATGTCCTGCCCAGCCAAACCCAAATTTTAAACTATGCTTACGGCTAACCATCACAACTCTCCACAATGACCTGCTGAGCGACAGTTCAAATTTTAAAACGATGCTCAGAGCTAACCATCACGCTATAACCTTCAAACTAATCTTTATTCTTAATTTAACTATGCGACATGACCATTTTCGCTATATAAAAATTCCACATTTGCTTATGGCAACATGTGGAATATAGTTAGGGTTATCGTGGGTTGGGGGAAAGTATACACAAAATAATCTTAAAAATCATAGTTAAATATTTTCAAAATAAATATATTTCACGATAATATAATTTGTAGATTATAGTGTTATTGATATATATATATATATATATATATATATATATTTGAGAGGTTATTTCATAATTTTTAGAATTATATTGTGGAGATTAATGTTCCTTCTGGGTAGTATAACCCACGTCAACTTTAAATAGAGTCCACTACTTGTATTGTAATGTTACAAAATTGGATATAAGGGCACAAATTGTCTGTGTGGTTATCTAAGAGTAATGCCAAACAAGCTTCCCACGTTTAGTAAAGGCTTTGTTGAACCCTCCTACATTATGGTCATTCAATTCAATGACAAAATACTTTTTACAATTTTTTTTTCCGGGGAAAATTTTGTCATTGAATGAGCATTTAATGCGGCGCTTAATAAAGCCTCTTATCGTTTGCTACGTGGGCTTTTAGAATTGGTTTAGCAATGATACATCAGGTTTGTTGATGGCTGATATTTTTTGTTTGGTTAAGGCAAAATTTCAAATACTAGTTACCATACCCCGTTAAAGATGGTACGGGAAATATTTAGTTTAATTAGATAGAACCGAGTTGAACCTAATTTTAAAATTATAAATCAAATATATTTTATTGAACTTTTAAAATGCTTTTTGCAATCAATATTTGACTAATGACGGTTAAATTACTGTATTTTTTAACTTAAAATTGGACTTTGGAAAAAATTCAGATTACAAAATTGAGCGTACACTAAATTGGTATAAAGTAGAGGATTTGAAAAGGGTACACGGTAAAATAGGCTATGGGTAGGACCAGTTGGTACTGTACAATATCTAAAATTATAGTTTGAGCCGTTGGAGGTTCACAATTAAGGCAGCTACCTCTCAAAAGTGAGTAACTAATTTGTAATAAGCAAACGAAAAAGAAAACGAACCCAATTGAGTCAATGACAAATAGCCAAATTGTACAATTAACCATGGTTGTATAAATCAGAATCGAAATCGGAATCGGTTTTTTCCATGGAATCGGAATCGGTCTGAATCGGCCAAGAATCGGTTCAGTTGAATCGGTCCAAATTAATTTGATCGGTCATATATAATAATTTGACAATTTACAATATAAATATATTAAAATTGGGTATTGATGTTATTTTTATATTATTCTATGTATTATAGTTTATGATATTTTTTCAGTAATTTTTTAAGATTTTTCAAAGTGGCCCAGAATTAATTATTATTTTTGACTCGGGTTAGACTCGAGTCCAACATTTAGTTACGAGAATGCCACCCCTCCCTCTCTACCCCCCGCCGCCGCCGGCGCCCGGTCGGCGGCGAGCCTCGCGGCGGCAATGTCGGCGGCCCGGTCGGACGAACACGTTGGCCGGCGGCAATCGAGCGGCGGAAGCGGTCGGACGGCGGCAAGGTCGAGTTCGGACCGGGCGCGCAGCGTTCGGGCCGGCGACGTGGCGGTGGTTGGAAGGTCGGGGCGGTAGCCCGGTCGGCGGCGAGCCCGGAGTCGCGGCGAGCACGGCGGAATCGGGCGGAAGCGCGGGCGGCGGCGGGAGGACGAGCGGCGGCGGCGTCGGGGGAGCGGGTTTGATTTTAGGTTTTTAAAATCCAAATTACCATTTTGCCCATGCTTAAATAATTTAATAAAAATCATACCTAGGGTATTTTGGTAATTTCACTAAAAAACCGATTCCGATTTAAATCGGCCGATTCCGATTCCGGATTTAAATCGGTCGGAATCGGCCGAACTACGAGCCGATTCCGAGCCCGATTAGGTCGGCCCGAATCCGATCGGCATCGCGCCGATTCCGACTTGAAATCGGCCGATTTTTCAGCTATGGAATACCGGTCTTGATTGTGCTACTACTTTTCTTAAGTTCAATTCCAAGTTCAATCGATGGCAAGGTTCATCTACCTTCGTGTGCCGCCACTCACCAACTTTGACTCCAACGCTTGATTGCTACCATTGAACAAACCCATTCTCATTGCATATATTATTTGGCGTTAGTGATTGCGATCTATTGGTAAAGTCTTTTTAAGCAAAGATATAAAAAAATTGATGCAAGTGAATGATAGAGGCCGACAAAAGCCCACATATGAAACAACCAACACGAATATTTTACATCATCTCTTGATATTTTTTAAAAATGAATATTTTTCACTTATAAAAAAGCAAGGACAACAAAAAAAATCAAGACAGAATTCACATGCAAGGTTTTTGGATGACCAAACAATTCCTTTGACAGCTTAACTATGTAGAAAAATGCAAATTCCATTGAGAGTGAAAGTTGGTGGGGAACTTCGCAAAGACTTATCTGAGCTAGTCGACCTACCCCAGGAAGAATATGGGCAAATGATATCCATCTAGCTACTCATAATATGCCTTTATGGAGAAGGAAGGGTCAGGGTCAAGTAGAACAAATGCGATCAAGAGTGATGAGCAGTCCTAAAATTATGCTTAAACAAATTTTCTGTCCTAAAAACTTACTGTTTAAGAAAGAGAACAGCTTTTAATATTCTCTGTCACCTTAATTTGAATTAATTTAATATAAAATTTTAAATATTGTATCGGCTGTCGTACTGAATTTATAGGTGGTTAAGATATATTTAATTCATCTAAATAGGGCTTAAGCAAAATTTAAAAATTATAAATAAAGTATTTTATTAGACATTAAAAACAATTTTTGTGATTATAGTGGTAAAATGTTGTAGGATAAGAAAAGAGTTTTGCGAAAATTTTTATTAAAAAAGGGGATATCAATTAAAATAATACAAAAAATATAAAGTATGCGAGGTTGAAAGTGGTTATGCATTAAGACCAGCTGAACAAGTAGAGCAGGACTTGGGAGACAGCGACAGAAGACGCCCATGGGCGTGACCATTGATGATCGCGTCTCCGGTGGGTGTCTCCAAAACTTTTCCAAACATGTACTATTTAAACTAGGATTTGATGTTTGCCCTCACTTGCGTCTAAGTATAAAGTAAGCGTAAAATTTGGACGGCCACGATTATACCCCACATTTTAGCTCGGGGCCAATATAAATTCAAATAGTTTGTCACTTGTTTCAAAAGTGCTGAAGTTGAAATGAAATAAAACAAGTTAATATTTACTTTGATATAAAGTGGGTTCTCCTCTTTCATGGTTGCACCTAATGACTTGAGAAAATATTTGTAAAATTGCAAGTATTAATTATTTGAAAATAACTAGCCTCACCTACTTTGGCATGAATGTCGTATGTTGCTAAATTTATATTTAGTTAGGAAGTTGTATAATGTGGAATTATTAATTAGACATATGAACTGCCTTATCACTACTAAAGTTGATCTACCAAGAAAATAGCAGACACGTGTGCTTATCATGAACTAAAAGCCATTTTGATTTCGAATGTGATTGTGTAGGCTTTTAATGTGATTAATTAGGTTTAACTTAGTATGTAGTATCCTTTATTGATCTATATAAGGCCGAACATTTGGCAACTCAATTTAACACAAATGTAAGATTATTGAGAGTTTAAAAAAACTTAGCAGTGGGAGAGAGCGAATTTAGTTTGAACGAGCTAGAAGCCTTTTAAATTTAATGAAAGAGATCCATGAATGGAAAAACCAAAAAAAAAAAAGGAAAAACTTATTGGAATAGTGATTAGTCTAGGCTCATTCATGTCTAAAAATTTTATACTTGGACTTACTGGACGTGCTTACATAAAATGGAGTCGATTGGAATGACTTCAAGCCAACTCGAAATTATTTATAATATTTATAATATATTATTAATTTTCTCTTTTTTATATAAGATATTGATAAATATATAATTTTTATTATTTTAAGATAATTATTTCACTAAAACTAAACAATAACATGATCTAATAATTTTTATTACTTAAGTCGGAAGTAAATAATTAATTAGTAAGGATATATTTATAAAGTTTGACTCCAAGATTGAGAAAGCTGTGGTATTCGGGTTACATTTTATTTATTTATATTTCCTTGGTTCTTTGAGCTTTAGCCAACATGGTTTTGATTGCACAATTTAAGCATCAAACTGATCCAGACTTATTTTGGATTTTTTTCGTTTTTAATATACATAGGCGGCTAGCATTAAGTTTAATAATTGCCTTTAGTTTAATTAAAGAAGTGTATAATAATTGAATATAAACGATCATTTTCAGTGCAGCAGAATTGACTGGCGGCCTGTGTTGATTTGTGATCTTCATATCGTCGAGTTTTTTGGAACCCCCATCTTGACTCTTGACTGGTTGCTAAAGTTTATAACTGTTCTTTTAGCTGCGTAGCCCACGTGAATTGTGTCTTCTTCTAATCCTAACAAAAGATGCGAGTCAGCATATCGCCATATTAATGTTTATAATTGTTTGTGGACTATTTAGCTGAGATGCATCTGCTATATATTATTATCTATGATTGTACATGTCGGTTTATTCTATGAGAAAAAATTATCTCGAACGATGAAGTTCACACCATTCAGGTTCAACCAAAACAAAGTGGCCTGTCCTTCCAAAAAACAAAAAAAATGTGACCTTGGTAAAAAAACTGACAATATTCTATAAACCTTGGTTATAATAATTTGTGAAAATGAAAAAATTAATTTAATAACTTTGCCAGGCTTAATTACTTATCTCCATATATGAGAAGATGTGGATCGGGGAAATTGATAAATTTTTTAATTGAAACATTTCTCTTTCATCTTCCAAGCCCCCTTAAATTATGTCATGAAAAAAAGACAATGACAATGACATTCATGATATATCTATCTATATATTTTATAAAGAAGAAACATTAACCTCAAAACAAAGAGTCCTAATCATCCCTCCTCGTCATCAACCCTAATTGTCTACTCATTCATAAAACAATTAATAAATAAGGAGCTAAAAAGCTGTACTTTGATGTAGGAGATTCAACTAATTAAAACATAATAAAAATAATAAAATAAATCAACGCGTCGTGATCTTAATTCTTATTTAATTTGATTTTGTTAGAGTATTACAAAAGAATTAAAAAGCTGATAATTGATGGCTTAGATTGAACGTTGAAATCTTATCTGACGGCTAGCATTTAAATATTTATTAGCTTAGAACATGTTTTCTTGTTTTACAATCAGTTTCTTCTCGGCATATAAACATTCTTATAATTCATCACAATTACTTATGGTTTCAGAACTATGAAGGCCAGAGCTGTCTTCGACCTTTAAGTTACCGTGGCTACTGTTTCGCCGGAATCTAAGCGACGGAGTCCTTGTCCAGTCGATCTGCGCTTGTGGTTTTGCGGTCGTCATCGAGACCTATTGATTGAGGTACTCTTTGATCAATCCTATATTGATTGGGATTTCTGTCTGGTTGTGAAAAATCTGCATTTGGTGTGTTGTTTGATCATCTACAGTAGTGTTTGCTGTTCGATTGCTTGTTGTGGTTGATTTCTATTCTCAACTGTTGATTGCGTTGAAGAAGAAGATATATATCAGTCATGGCTTCTCCAAATGCTAGATTGGAGGATATTGATTGAAATTCCGAGAATGTGGTTATCGATCCACATCCGACTAGTTTCAATCTATCAAACTGTGTATCTACAAAGCTTGATTCTACGAATTTTTTCTTTTGGGAAATGGAGGTGTTAAACTTGGTAGAATCTCATGTTTTTACCTGATTTTTGGATGGAAGTATACCTCCTCCAAAACAAAGTCAATTTCGTTGTCTAATGGTTCTTTCGCTGCTGTTCCCAATCCTTTATATGAAGCATGGAAAAAATTTGATCGTTTGTTGAAAGGTTGGATAACCCGTACCTTTAGCAAAGAAGTAATTGGTTGTGTACTGCGTTTGGAAACCTCGACTGATATTTGGAGAGCATTATATGAATCAATTAAATTGTCTGGGGAGGATCGAGAGCTGAGCTCCAAGAAAAGTTGCAGACAATTCATAGATCTTCATACTCATCATTGTTTGATTAGCTGGCTGCTTTCAAACAAATTTGCGATGAAATGAATGCTATTGATCAACCTTTAGCTGATCATCTTTTGGTGTCTAAATGGTTTGGGATCTGGATATGCTATGTTCACCACTTCAATTATCTGTAATCCCTGCAAATAAAGCAGTATGGTGGCGAAACCTCCAAGTTTCGAATCAAGGTTTATACAGGCCAGTAGTTCAACCATGGCTTTTGTTAGCCACAATAATTTTGTCCCCAATGTGTCTACTAATTCAAGAATAGCATCAGTTTGCAAAGGTTTGGTCTAAGTGTAAATTGATGGGCCTAAGTCTTTTTTTTTAAAATTGATTGACTAAGTTGAAGATATATAAATACATCTCCAATTATATATTGGATCTTACCGAAATAAATATCAAAGTTTGGACTACTTCTTTGAATATTATATTCTACCCACCTTTTTAAAAAATTTCGTTTTTTAAATTCTTTTCTTAAGCTTTATGAACTTCTTCCATCCTATCCTTCTATATTCTACCCACCTTTTTAAGAAATTTCATTTTTTAAATTCCTTTCTTAAGCTTCATGAGCTTCTTCCAATCTTTCTTGAAGAAATTTTGTCCAAGGATTTATTTTCTTAAACTTACTCTTCCTTAGAGAGCTCCCTATCTGATATGGCCCCGGGTTGTAATGATCCAGCCCAAGTGCAAATTTATGGGCCTAAGTTGTATCTTTAAAAGCGGTTAACCAATTTGAAGATCTATAAGCACATCCCTTCTTATGTATAAGATCTTATCCCAAGAGATATTAGAAGTGAGATAATTTGTTGGGATATTACAAACTTATGCACCCTCCTGAATTTCATGGATCACATAGAGAACGAGGACGAGGCTATAATAGATCTGGTTATAAAATCAGAATCAACGTCAAAACCAATGGCAAAAGAATTCAAATCAGAATCATCATGTTTATGGTCAAAATCCAGTTTTCTCTTCACAAAGCCGAGGCTTTTATCCCACACAAGCAGTAAACAAACAATCTATCACTCCAGGAAATGTTGAAATGCAACATGCTGTTCCTTTACAAGTTCCATCTTCAACGGATTCTAAGGCTGCATCTAAAGCTATTTTGGAACAAATTATATGTCAAGTGTGCTTCCAGAAAAGACGTACAACTGCTAGGTGGTGGAAACGTTACAATGAGAAGTTTCAGGTGCCTGATTTGCAGACAGCCTTAGCTGCTATGCTGATGACTACATGCAACTTTCAAGATTGGATACCTGACTCTGGAGCCACACCACATATGTCTGGTGATCCAGGTATTTTTACTCAATGCAAGATTATTTTAGCCTTGTTATTATCATGATAGGTAATGGATCTTCTCTCCCTATTACTCATATGGGAAATTTTCACATCGATACAAAATCTGGACCTATAGTTGTGAGTAATGTAATGCATGTTCTAGTCATGAAAAAAATTATTATCCATCAGCCAGTTGACAAAAGTTCATGATTGCATATTTAAATTTACATCAAAAGGTTTTATTGTTGTGAGCAGGTCAGCAGGAAGGGTAATTACTTGTGGTTCAAGACAAGGTGGCCTGTATGTTTTAGAGCAAATCAAGGAAGCTGCCTTGTTTTCAAATAGACAAGTGGTTGCTAGGGAAGAAGTGTGGCACAAGAGACTTGGACACTGCTCATCACAAGTGTTAGGTAGGCTGCAAAAGGATGGACTTATTCATGTGAATTACAAGAGCACGAATAATTTTGTTCGTAGTAGCTGTCAGGTGGATAGATCCCATAAGGTACCATTCACTAAATCATCTCACAAAACTCGTCATTGACTGGAAAGAGTCCACAGTGATCTGTGGGGACATGCTCTTGTAGTTTATGTTAAAGGTTTCAGATATTATGCCCTTATTATTGGTGATTTTTCTCATTTATGTTGATTTTTTCCATTACAAACCAAATCAGAATTTTATGATTGCATTGCTACTTTTGATAAATTTTTACCGAGATAGATTCGCCAATCTGTGAAAGTGTTTAATTCTGATAATGGTAGTGAGTTTATAATTACTAGGCTACATACATATTTGCAGGATCAGGGAGTATTACATCAATTGAATTGCCCTCGTCCACTTTAACAGCTAGGGATTGTTGAGCGCCGACACAGATCTGTTATCGAGCTAGGGATGACTCAACTATTTAATAGTGGTGTTTCTCCTAAATATTGGGCTGAAAGCTTCAGCAATGAAGTGCATATTTTAAATCGACTTCCATCAAGGGCTCTTCCAAAATATAAAAGTCCTTTCGAAATGATGTATAAGCATGGCCATTTTTATTCCACATTCAGGATTTTTGGTTCAAGATGTTGTAAAACCCAGGTTTTTCCCCTGATGCTTTAAGTTTTGGTTTGATCATGACCCAGATTGAGTTGCTTGCCGGCCCCTTTTGTCGCATGTATATATGTATGGTATGGTATGTGCAAACTACGATCCTAGCCTCTCTCGATGCTTAGTGCCATTCAATTGGACACTACACCATCTTAGCTCTTATTTAAATATTTTTTAGTCAAGTTTAGCTAGGTTTAGGATTTTGTTTCTCACGTGATTGCTTGTATTGTGTTTAGAAGCCCATTTTGACCAATACTAGCCCATACGGGATCCTGTGACCCAGTCTTTGAGGTCACCCTAGCAGCCTTAAGGTGCAAACCCTAAGTGCACATGATCTGGTTCTAGTGGAAAGATGCCCTCCCACCGCCCTTGTGTTGGAAAAAAGGTTGAATTAGTGTTTCACGGCTAGCACAATGGCACCAGTATTTCACCCTTGCACCTAGCCCATGCCTCGGTTAAGTCTTACCGCTTGCGTTATTAACCCATGCTTCTGAGGTTCAGTTTTATAGTGGCCAATGCCCTTGCACCGGCATGTTTTCTCTTTTCTATTAACACCCCCCCCCCACCGACTTTTTCCCACTTTTTACCCTTTCCTTTGCTTTGCTCCAACTCTCCCTTGCCTCTCAGCCTTCTCTCCTTCTTTCCTTAGCTTCTCCTTGCTTTCCTCACCCTCTCCAAGCCTAGTCTAGGGCGTAGGGTTGTAGGTCTTAGGGTAGGAGGCCCCAAGAGACCTCCTTGTAGTGCATTGGAGGTAAGTTTCTTCCTTCCTTACTGCTTGTGTGATTTTTCTTGTTGTTGCTTGGTTGGTTGCTACATGAACTTTTTCTGATATTTTTTGCATTTGTCTGTGTATGTTAGGAGCATTTGGGTGGTAGTTTGACAACTTTTTCATACTTCAATAAATAGTTATGTATTTTTAAGTATGCAATGGCTGTCTGTTTGCACTATCTTGGTAGATCTTTTATAACTCTTGCTCTGCATTATATTTTTGCATTCTATCACTTGAATCTTGTTCAGAAGAGGCAGATATATAATGTTCATGAGTCATGTTTCTCTTTTTTCAGCATGTATAGAGCCAAAATTGAGGAAAGATGGCTGTTTTACTGCTTTTAGTAGTCTACATGCCATTTTCCCCAATTTTGTTCTTCTGTTTTAGGCATCCTTCTCATGCCATATTTTTCATGTTTCTTTTATTAGGTTTTGGCTATGTTTCTCTAAAATATCAAGTTAAAATGACCTTAGTAAAGGCTTGAACAAACTTAAATTTTGATAAATTGTTGTATCTGTTTGGTATGCTTCTAGTGTGCCTTGTTATGTTCTGAGTTTCTACTCTTAATTAAGCCCTTAAAAGATTTTTATAAAGTCTATAAAATTACATGAGGATTGAATAATTGCCTATTGTCAACATGTAAAATTTTGGCTTAAGTAAAATTCATTTAGGTGGTTAACTAGCTTGAATTCTCAAGCTTTGATTGCAACATTATTAGAGCCTAGCGTGAGAGGTAAATTTTATAAAATTTTACCCACACCTTAGGTTGTGTCCCACTAGCATCTCTGTAAAATTTTAGTGCCTTTGGTTGTATAGATAATTTGGTAAGAATTTTCTAACTACTTAGGTCCTGCGAGCTTTAAAAATGCTTTGGCCAATGCCTATATTTCCCAAATCCCCCAACCCCAATTAATAGGTATTGGAACCTGATATTTTACTGGGATAAAGCTGACAGTGTTTGCTAACACCCTTTTACCTAGGCACATTTGGAGTTCCAATCCCATAAACAAGACTAAGGAAAATTGATGTGTGGCTTAAGAACACTGTTCCCAACTCCTTAGCCTGACTTTAGTGAGCCTTATTTATTATGTTGGTCCATAGGCCAACACTTGGTAATTTTTATATGAAACCCTTTAGAGTTTCACGGCCCATTGGTTCAAATTTCATCCCATTTCAGCACCGTATGGCTTATTTGAAAAATTATCTGGTTAAGTCTATTTGATGAAAACCTAAGTATGAGATTTTTCACTAAGTGTACTTATAACACCAAACCCTAATTAAGGTTACATAATGTGGCTCAATACTTCATTAAGAAAGATAAGTAAGTTAAGTAAGTCTTTGTGGGTTGTGATGTGTTGAAGCGTTGCCTCATTTTGTGTGCTGATGTGATTAGATATTGATTCAGATTTTATCTCTTTGCTAGGATAAAGAGAGTGAGCTCAGCAAATTAAGATGAGGTGCTTACCTCATCCAGGTGTGTAAGACTCTTCAGCTTATTCTCTACTTGGTTCCATGAGTGAGGTTCTAATTGACTTTTAGATGTAAAACTGCATCGGTGGCATGTTATCTGATTCCTCATGTAATGACCTAACCCAAAGTGCAACATAATGAACATAAGTAGGTTAACCAAGTTGAATATCTATAGTCCATTCTCAGTTATAAATAAGATCTTACTACAGTAGGTATTAAATGTGAGACTAATCTAACACCTCCCATGTCGATTCTTTTAGCTGAGTTTTTGTACAGTTTAATAAAACTACAAGGGTGAGATCTCTTTTTCCAAACTGAAGATCTAGAAAACTTATGATATAAGCCTTTTACCTAAACCTACTATATAAGTATACAAATTTTACAGTTTTCACAAATATGAGAGTGTGTGGTATGAAGATGTATGGATTATACTAGTACTCTTTTATACCACAAAGTAGTACAATGGAAGTAAGGTATTACAAATGCAATGTAGTTTCAAAAATTGTGGCACTAATCTAATATTGTTGTGAGCCACCTGAATACTCCAATGGGCGATATATGGACGATGTAAGAGCATAAGTTTGCATGTATGTAAATAAGAAGTCGTTGAATTTCTATGGCATTTTTATGATGCTCAACCATGTTGACCTATGCTTACTGCCTTGTGATAATATTATAAAAGTTTCTTGAATTCCTGTGGGTTTTAAGATACCCATTTAGCAATATTATTTTATCAGCATTTATTTTTGGCCCAATAATGAAACTTATTTGATTACTGATAGATTTCCTATATCTATGTAAATGATTACCCATGTCTGGGGCCAACTTGGGGATGGATCGAGAGGTTCATGGCCAGGGATAGCTCTATATTCTATGTTTTGTATTATGTAGTCTCTTGTATTGTATTGATGATGTATTTCTTGGAAATATGGAACTTATGTGTTGGAAACTAAGGATTATGTGATGTACTCATTGTGATCGGGTGCCCTAAGTCCTATGTTGGTATGTTGGATATGTGTCGTGTGGCTTTCGTGTCTTCATTTGTTATTATTATTATGATTAATGCCGTGCATGGTATTAACTTTGGACCAATGGCTAACAATTGTCTGTAGGGTGTGCAAGCCTCAAAGTCATGGAACATGAAGAAGAGCAATCAAAGTACACAAAATATATTTGGTTGCAGCTATGTGTGTGCAAGAGAAATGTGGATTGGAGAAGTTTATGGTTTTCACTGCTTGAAGGGTCTATGTGTAGATCGAACATTAGGGTATGAAGCTCTAGAACATGATGATGCCATGTGTATTTAATTTATGTTTGTGGGGTATGTGGAATAGGTAACCATGACCCAGTGTTTACTTTACCACAAAAACAACATCATATAGGAATAAGTCATCGAGCTCAAGGTTAGAACTAAGTAAAAGAACCAGATCACACATCCACATTTTCAAAAAATTTAGCCACTTAGCTGTATTGGGGGTGTTGAGTTCGTGTAGCTTAGAGTGATCATTGCATATCAAAGTCATCCCCTTAGTTGCAGGAGGTGTTTCCACTCTTGTGGGTTGGAGTGCTCATATTAAGAGCCTTTAGTGTAAGAGTCTTCCTTCGGTAGTATGATCAATATGTATTATATATGTAAACCTGTAAGGTTACCGTCTTAAGACTCTTTGAGTGTTTAGATCTGGTTCCATAAAGTATGAATGCTGGTAGTCCAACGAATGACTTTCTCAATTATAACATCAAGATTCAGTTCAATTTTCAGGCCAAATTGGTGACTTTCATGCTCTATTTTACAAGACTTCCTTTCCTTAATAAGAAATCTATTCAACTTAACGATTCAGTTGACCTTTCTCAATTGTTAGTATTGTCTATCGATTATTTACCATAGGCTATACATCAATTTTAATCTTCTAGTTTTGCTGTTGATGTTGTGGTTGATCATGAAATTATTGGAGCTATGAATCAAAATCCATAAACTATGGTTTGAGGCAAATTGTTCTCTATGAATCAAAATCCATAAACTATGGTTGAGGCAAATTGTTCTCAAAGTTTTGGGGAGGCTGAACAATTTGATATTGACCCTCTCAATAATTTCATGGATGGTGATGATACATATGCTACAAATGTTGGCTCTGAACCTAGTGTTCCTCCATCATTCAACATTGGTCACACTATGCAAACGAGGGCAAAGTCCTGGATTGTAAAGCCTAATCCTAAGTATGCTCTTTATATTGAAATTGTTAATGTATTGAACAAAAACCTCTATGAAGGAATCTTTGCAACATGGTGGATAGTTGGTTGATATGGAAGAGTTACAAGTTCTTGCAGATAATTCCACTTGGACTCTTGTACTAAGGCACTTAGGTATGCATGTGATTGGAACAAAGTGGGTATATAAAGTGAAATACAAAGAAGATGGTATAGTGGAGAGGCTAAAAGCTAGGCTGGTGGCAAATGGTTTTGCTCAATTCAAAGAGGCTATCTCTTCTCATTGAAAAACACATCAACTTGGTGTAAAGAATCCCTTCTTGCATGAAAAATTACAAGAAAGTGTGTATATAAATCAGTCACTTGGATTCACTTAATAGGAATTCCCTGATTATGTCAATTGTTTACACAAGGCTTTATATGGTTTGGAACAAGCATCGAAGACATGGTCTGATCGATTTAGCACTTTTGTTCTTTCCCTCGGATTTCTGTCTAGCCTTGTAGATTCATCATTATTTGTTCAACCTACTTCAAAGGATATTGCTATTCTTTTTCTCTTTGTCGATAACATGTTGGTCATAGGTTCATCTTCTATCAGGGTTTCATAGTTTCTGGATCTACTCAAGGTTGAATATGCTATAAAATTTTTGGGAGATTTACATTATTTTCTTGAAGTTGAAATCAAGGTTAGTGATGTTGGACTACTTTTGACACAAAAGAGATATATTGAAAAGATTCAGCAAAAAGCTAATATTCTTAATTGCAAGCCTTAGTCTACTCCTCTCCCAATTCAAATTGTTGCTTTTGTTGCATTAGAACCTTTTCATAGTGTCACCTTGTTCGTGCTCTTGTTGGCTCGATGTAAACCACACACTCACTTGTCCATATTTAACCTTTGTAGATAACTATGCTTCCCAATTCGTGCACTCACCTATAAAGTTTTACTATAGTCCAGTGAAATGAATTCTACACTAAGTTAAGAGCACTCTCAAGTTTGGTCATAGTCTCACTGCTCTTCCAGATTTCAAACTCATGACTTATAGTGATAATGATTCGGATTGGGTAGACTATCCTATCAATGACAAGGTTTTTTACATTCATCAACACAAATGCTATATCATGAAATTCAAAGAAGCAACAAACTGACTCTCACTTGAGTATAGAAGTTGAATATCAAGCACTTGCAACCAATGCTGCTAAAGTAGCGTGGCTAGATTTTTTCTTAAGGAACTAAATATTCAATTGGCAACCAAACCTACTCTCTACTTTCATAATTTGAGTGCATTGCACATGACTATTAGCCTAGTTTTACTTGCAAGATCAAAGCATATTGAGTTGGATTTCTATTATGTTCGTGAAAGGGTGATACGTAAATTGAATCAAATTGAATTTATACCTTCTAAGGAACAATTGGCTAACATTTTTTCAAAGCCTCTTTCATATGATCTTTTTGTCAAGTTTGTTCGCAAGATTAACTTGAGAGGGGGATAATGGAGTATTATAAAGGAATTCAAAAGCTTATGATTGATGACTTAGATTGAAAGATGAAATCTTATCAGATAGCTAGCATTTGACATTATTATCTTACTTCTCACAAACATGTTATTTTTGTTTTAAAATTGATTTCTTGTCCTGTATATAAACATTCTTGCAATTCAATACAATTTCTTTTTGCTCAAGTTTATTAGATTCTACCTTCATAGCTAGAGTCTATTTCTAAAATTATAAAATCATTATAGTCTATCACATTCATTGAAAATCTATTCATAAAATGAGAGTCTCTAGTATAGGCCATGCATGGCTTGACATTTTGAAGAGTTTTAATTAATAGAGTACCCTCATCATTTTTTACACGACTCCACTTATTATAATTACATATTAATATTTATCTACCATCTTCCCGATGCCTATGATAATTTTCTTCTTGTGCACTTTCTTTACCACTTCTCCATTGATCTCTTTTCTCCTATGATCGTCTAATTCTAAACAAAATCTCCTCTCTCAATACTACATCTTTTTCTCGGGCAATTTCTCTCAAACTTTCTTCATCCACCGTATGATTTTATGCTTCTATTGTGTCTTCTTTACCACATTCTTTATCCACAGCCGTGGGAGTATAAGAGGAAAAATATTATGTTCACAAGCTCTCAGTACATGATTTTTCTTCAATATTGCATAAATATGTCCCAACTTCTAAATATAGGATCCTTCGCATTCACTAGAAACTCTTGAATTTAGTGATCAATGAGTTTCACATTGATATACGCTAGATAAACATCTGACCAACAAAGAAGAAAAACGAGTTTTTATGAAGATTGTACATGCAATGCCCGCCCTATAATCCAACTAGAAACCCTTAATTGTATCCTTCAACCTGGAAATGTATGGATATATTGCCACAATTTACCTAAAGTGAGTCAAAACAAAGTAATTATTTTGGATCAGATGTGCCACAAACGTAATACATAGTTAGAGAGGAATTTGATACTATTAATTTTGATCCCTAGTCAAATGCTATCATGTTTGAGAGTAAATATAATGAAGAATCTTTACTCTAAAGTTGTGAACCATAAACATATACAAGAGATTGTGGATGTACCAAAGGCAAACATCTCACCATGATTTTAATTCGGCATAATTCTATGCCGAAATTAGTTAGCAATTTCATAATGACTTGCCCATATGTGTAGATGTGCCAATTGGGTCTTCATGGAATGGTGAATATGAAGGAACAAGTCTACTATTAGGATTTCTTGTCTTCTTTGATTATATATATATATATATATATATATATATATATATATATATATATATATATAAATCATATAAATAAGCGCAAAGGCAATTTGATGTAAAGTTTAGTTCGAAACAACCAAAGAGATCTCATCCTTAAAAGTTATTAATCAAATAAATAAAAAAACTTTAAATGACTCGAATTAAGTTTTTTTGTAAAAAATAATTCACTCAACTTGTCTTATGATATCAACAAAATCTGATAGAGTAAAATGATAAATAAATTTGAGTTGTAATAGGCTTGTGATCCGATCCCCCAAGCATTAGTCCAATGTTGAGCTCAAACTCTGATACCTATAGCAAACCCATCTCAATATCTCAATAAATGATACATGATAGTATTTGTGCACATTCACATCAATAAACAAGCATGCAAAATGAGGAAATAGCTAAGTGGTATGAGTACCAAATTAAATACAAAACAACCTGAGTCTAGCATCAAATAATGAATAACCATACAAAAGTGCCCAACATTGCATCAAGGCAAAATAATACAAGTAAATAACAACATATGAGCAAATAAGTGCATTTAATAATAAAATAAATATCCAATAAATTACTAAATCAAACAAAAAGTCCTAAACATGTTATACTACATGAATGCATCAAAACTAATACATGATATATCAAAGTATCAAAAGTGGCAGAAAAATGTGCAAAAACGAGTATGCAGAGTCAACGTAGTTGTGCCAGATTAGTCGAGGCGGGAGTGAGCCAAGTCTTAATTACAAGTCTACACCCGACCTCTTCTCTTCTTCTTCTTATTTCTCCTTTCCAGTGCCTCCTCCAAGCCACCCGCCACCTCTCTTTTTCTTCCTCCCCCTGGTCTGTCGGCAACTGCCCTCACCACCACCGATCACCATCACCCCGGCGACCCCCTCGCTGTCGACTCCACCTTACCTCCGCCCCTTCTTTCCTTCTCTCCTTCTTCTCTCTCTGTTTTTCACCCTTGGTTGCCACTGCCGCTACCTGCATGTGTCGTCTCTAGCCATCAACGCTGACAGTGACCTCTAGTGACCCTCCCTAGCCCTTCCCTAACCCTTTCTGATCATTCCCCGCCTGTGCGACGACATGCACAAGGACCCCTTGCTGAAAATAGAGCAGCCGCTTGGTTGCACTTTCGCCTGCGACTACTGCCGCTACCGACCAGTTGCACACCGCCTCTATGAAACCCTGAAAATACTTAGGTTATCATATTTAGAGTTTTGTAAATCTTAGAATGAATCTTAAATATTATTTAATTAAATTAATTTTGGGAATGAATATTATAAATTATCAATTAGGACCTTTAGCATATCAGTACAATTGTATTTATTGATGATTTTAAATAATTTTTATTTATTGAATCTTTGGGATTGGGACCCATTCGCAGTAACTCAATTGTCAATTTTTTTGACTTTTCGTTATCACACTAATGGTTGTGTTTAATATAGTTATTTGTAATTACATTCTTTTATATAAAATTTAATATAGTGACTTCTTGAATTCTACACATATTCTTCTATATAAACGAGAATTCTATTGATGTTAAATGAAACATCCTCTGGATAGTTTGTGAGCACATTTGGATCACAAACAGAAGGCTTTAGAGAAGTTTCATTTATATTAGGATCTTATCTCGTAGTTGTGGGTGCTTCATCACAATTCCAGGTCTGTATAATTATTTACAATGTTATATATTCCTATTTGGGAGTCTTAGTCGGCCTCAGCCCACATTCGACCATGAGTGCATCCAGGGTCAAAGGATTAGCTTAGTCTGACACTGGGCAGCACCCACCCTTAAAATTATATATTCCTATTTGGGAGTCTTGATCGGCTTGAGCCCACATTCGACCACCATGTGCTGGGCGCAACCAGGGTCAAAGAATTGACTCATTTTGACACAGGGCAGCACCCGTAAAATTCTTGAACGATTAAATACCTGCCCCATGCTTAAAGGGGTGACAAGGTGCAGTGGTGCAAGACAACTCATTATGCACTTGTGATACCGAGAGGCTAAGTCAATGCCAAATATTGGTATCTAATAGCCAAAGGCCACATAGCATGTGTGCGCATACATGAGATTGTAGCTGGATAGGTAGCCATCCTCCTGGCATAATAAGAGCTCGGCATAGGCTCATAATCAATAAAAGAATCGAATTCAAATATTTTGGAATATATTAACTTGTTCTTTGTAATTATATGACTTAGTGTTTTTATTACTAATGTGGAATTGCCTCCGCAAGTACGAGCAACATTATAAAAGGATGGGTAAAGTAAGGACAGCTGGAGGACTCTGTTATTAGACTATTATTTTTGTCTCTTATATGTTGTTATACTTTTAGGTTATTTGCATGGGAGTGAGATTGTGGTTGGGTTCATGGGGCTTAGATTGTTTTGAGCATTTGCTATATTAAATTTTATGTCATGGGTTTATTTAAAATCTTGAAAATTAATAGAAAACTAATTTATGAGATAATTAGTTTCATATGCCCAAAATGGGCGGGTCATTACAAGTGGTATCAGAGCTGTGTTTCCCACGGAACCATGCAAATCAATCTTAACCTTATTGAAAGGCTGGGAGTCTACTATCTGAAAATTCATCATTCTTTTATAGAATTAATTTTTATTGTTTTAGATGGTAAGTAATTATGGGTGTGCCACTTATGTGTCATGCTAGGTGTATGTGACACTTAAACCAATGAGCATATATGGGATGGCTTTGCAATCAGAGTTGTTATCTAGGTAGTATGGGCGGTATGAGACACCTGTGTGATATGGATAACAGTGTCATGGGACAGTGTGCCCTACTTTAGCTATGAATATGAGTGCCAATGCTTAAATCAAGAAAAAAACCCAAGCTAGGGAGATTGTAAAACCCTGATTTTTCTCCTTATTATATTTTCGAGGACGAAAATTCCCAAGTTGGGGAGATTGTAAACCCTTAAAATAATTAGGTTATTATATTTAGGGTTTTGTAAATCTTAGAACAAATCTTAAATATTATTTAATTAAATTAATTCTTGGGAATGAATATCATAAATTATCAATTAGGACCTTTAGCATATCGGTACAATGGTATTTATTGATGGTTTTAAATAAGTTTTATTTATTGAATCTTTGGGATTGAGACCCATTTGCAACAACTCAATAGTCAGTTTATTTGACTTTTCGCTATCACACTAATGGTTGTGTTTAATATAGTTTTGTGTGATTACGTTCTTTTTTATAAAATTTAATATAGTGATTTCTTAAATTCCATACATATTATTCTATATAAAGGGGATTTCTATTGATATTAAATGAAACATCCCTTTGATAGTTTGTGAGCACATTTGGCTCACAAACAGAAGGCTTTAGAGAAGTTTCATTCATATTAGGATCATGTCTTATAGTTGCGGGTGCTTCATCACAGTTTTAGGTCCGTATAATTATATGAAATGTTATATATTCCTATTTGGCAGTCTTTGTCGTGCTGAGCCCACATTCGTCCACCATGCGCTGAGTGCAACTGGGGTCAAAGAATTGACTCAGTCTAACACAGGGTAGCACCCTTAAAATTCTTGAAAGATTAAATACCTATCTCCATGCCGAAAGGGGTCACAGAGCACAGTTGCACAAGACGACTCATTATGCACTTGTGATATCGAGAGGGTGAATCATGCCAAACATCGGTAACTACAGGCCGAGGGCTACGTAGCGTGTGTGCACATACATGGGATTATAGCTGCTTGGGCGGCCACCCTCCTAGCATAATAAGAGCTCGGCGTAGGCTCATAATCACTAAAAGACTCAAATTCAGATGCTATGGAATATATGAACTTGTTTCTTATAATTTTATGACTTAGTGTTTTTACCACTAACGCAGAATTGCCTCCACAGGTATGAGCACCATTCTGGAAGGATGGGTAAAGTCGGGATAGCTAGAGGACTCTGCTATTAGACTATTATTTTGTCTCTCATATGTTGTTATACTTTTAGGTTGTTTGCATGATAGTGAGATTTTGGTTCGGTTCATGGGGCTTAGATTATTCTGAGTATTTGTTATATTAAATTTAATGTCTTGGGTTTATTTAAAATCTTGAAAATTAATAGAAAACTAATTTATGAGACACTTAGTTTCATATAGTAACACTTGGCTCGTGGCTTGGAATGGGCGGGTTGTTACAGGCTCCGCCCACACATACCACCCCCTTAGCCAACCTCGACCATCCCTAGTCTTCTCCCCATTCCTTAGCCAACCCATAGTTTGTCCGCCCTCACCTTAGCCGACCACCACTCACAGCCACTCTCACTGGCGACTGGTCATCACCACCGGCTAGTGGTGCTTTGACTATGACGAGCTACTTTCCCCTTCTTAGTGTAGCCTTGGGACGGCAGCCACAGCCGCCGTCTCCATCCTCACGGCACCGGCAACCGCGGCCATTGTCGCCGTCACCGAGCCTAGGTATAAAGATTTATTCTTTATTTTTTTTCTTATATATGATTGACTATCATCAGCATGTACATCATTCAATTGTGTACTAATTTTAGGGTTTCAAAATCATGTTGTTGTAATTATGAAAAAAATATTGATTAGTTAATTAAAAATGTGTGCATGTCTATATTGATGTTAATTAAGGTGGATAATTAGACATGTGAATTACAAATTTAGTTCTAATGATTAAATTGTTATGATTGATTATTAAGAAGGTTTATGATCTTAAATTAGTTAATTGATATGTTTAAATAAAATAGTAACAAATTGAGATGTTGATGACATGATCAGCCTAGGAATATAGAATTATATGACATGATTGTTAGGATTTGTTGGATTAATCAGGATATGCATGCTTGCCCTAGTGTTAGTGATTATTCCATCATGTCTTACATGCATCATATGGGAGTACATGGGCATTAGAATTTAGTCCTGTTTGTGTAGGTTTGGTGTAGGAGCTTGCTGGATAGGCGCGATATCCCTTTAAGAGCTTCTACTAGGTCCATTTTGGACTCGTACTCTTGATTGTTGATCTATTCTATTGTTACTTTGGATTGTCTATTGAAGAACATGCTAAGTGGTGATTTATTGGACCCCACTTAACATGGGTCATTTTAGTGAACCGTTTTTCGAAAATTAATAATCCTCGAGGATGAGATCCCTCAAGTCTGATTTTGAAAACAAGATCTACCGCAAGCCACCTTGGGCTTAAATTATTAAATCCCTTCCCAGGCATATATAAGCTTTTTCCAAGTTTTCAATAGGACAAGAGATGGTGAAACCAACTAGCACGCACCATGAGTGGGTGCACGTGCCAGTCACAGTGGGCTCTAGATTAGTGAGAGGACTGTTCCATTCCTGAGGGTTCCTGATAACCCACATTTTGAGTTCCTTGCACCTGGAGAAATGTGGGGTTTACGGGTACTGTTTAGTACAACGCACGTCTAGACATGTGGTTTAAAGGGTACTAAAGGCGACTGCCTGAGAGTACTTGGCCTTCGCGCTTGAGGCCAGGAGAAATATGGAGGATTGGAGAGGGTTTAGGATATGTTCGTAGTCCAGACTGATCAGAAGAGAAATGAGAAAATACCGAGAGAGGCATTAGACCAGTCAGTTCTAAATGCCATCCTGACTATAGTTCGATGGCTCCTAAGTAGTTGCCCTTATGAGAGTTCTGTTGGAGTATATGCTTGTTTTTCTTTTAATAAGAGTTTGCTCTCATAGACAGCTTGATATTAGCTTTTTCTTGACCAGTGATAACCGTTGCTGATGGTTTTCTATTATATATGTAGGTGACTATCAGTTACAACTGGATATGCTGGACTTGATGAATGATCAGTGACATCCTTGCACGCACACATGCTTGGAGATAGGGCGCTTACATGTGATTCTAGTGAATGTGTAAAACTTGTTATGAAATGTTTTGATGATGTTTTAATGCATGGTGAACTTATTTTGTGAATGAAGTTGGTAATTTTGAAGTTAGTAACCGTCCAACTATGGTAACATGAGTAATAGATGATTCAAGACTCGGACAGGGATCATGACTGGAAAAAAGGTATGATGATAAAAGGATGTGATATTGTGTTATGCTTTATTATCTAATATATATATGTTGTGATATGATGATGTACAGGGTGTTTTCCTTATTGTACTTTTAGGGAAACCCCGTCCTTCTATTTACAGAATTTCCATAATATTTAAGCCGATTACTGAGTGATTTTGATTTTTGGTGTGATTCTTTTCTTCATCATCATATCATTCACATAGCGTCTTGTTTGGTTGTGCATTTCATATAATCGTTGTGGCATGATTTTTATCTTATGATGTTTAGAATAGATCCCTTCTGCTTAAGTTTGGGTTGACCAGATTAATTGAATTGAGATTCAGTTTGTTCCCCATTAAAATTTTCAGTTCGGTTAATAGTAAACCAGATTTGGGGTATTACAAAATAAGTCAACTCCGTGAGTCATGTCAATTGAATTAATTCAACTAATTCAACAATTGAATTAGATTGGTCGGATTGAGTCAATTGGGTTGGGTCAAGAATAGTAGTGGACTAGACCGAACCAGCAAAATGGGTGAACCAAACCAAATTCTGATTGAGAGCAACACTGAAAGTGTGTGACATAGTTGGCAGCAATTAGCAGCAGCTTGGATTAAGGCTTGGTGACAATGGTCATGACTAGGTGGCAATGTACATCGATGTGGGATTGGCTAGCTAAAAAATAGCTCGAAAGTCGCTTAAAAACTAAGGTATCATCTCAAGATAATGCATCGCTAGCACAACTACAGCCGTGATAAGGATTGTGGCCACGTCTAGTCAACGATTGGTGGTGTGAGGAGTTGATCAGCATTGGTAGTAATGGTGAAAGCAATGTGACGGTGGTGGGGTGTAAAACTTGGGCTGTTAGCCTTTTGGTTTTTGTACTGGTATGTCCTTGAACTAGATTGAGTAGCTTGTTACCTGCATATTATTGGCTATATATGTGTTCTGAGGATATGATTTGTATGCTTTATATGAAAAGTTTTAGCTTCCCTAATGTTAGACACACTCGGTTGGATACTATGTTATTATAGCTCTTATGTTGTTATGTTGGCTCAAGTATTATCGTGTTGTACTTAAACTTAAGGACTGCATTCTATGAATGTCTAGATTGCATTGCATTTGTTTGAACTCCCTCTCATGAAATCCTTTAGCGGGAGCCACAACACAATTCCCGAGGTTGTTCTCGAACACCCTAGGGTGAAAACCCTAGGTGTGCACTTTCTGAGCTGAGCGCAAAGGTGACTCAGTTAGTGCCTTTGTACCCAACCAATTTTCCCGTCCTCATGGTCTCAACACAAAAGTGCTAGGCCAATGCCCTTGCACCCAGACCTGAGGCTTTCCCTTCCCCTTTGGATGTAGAGGCGGCCCAGCCAGTGCATCTGCACCAATCAGGGTTGTGTTTGCATGCGAACCACCTCCCACATGCCTGACCAACACTGATGTGACAGGTGTACGACCATGTCAACCTTCGGGACTCAACGCAAAGGCTCTAGCCTAGCGCCCTTCAGCCCAAACAGTTTCCAGCCTATAAATATGACCTTATTTCTATTGTTTTACGCAAATTTCACTCCATTTCCACCACACCCCCCCCCACTCCCCTCTTCCACTCCCTTCTCTTCTCCACCTCCTCCATCCCTTCACTATTTTCCACCATTCTTAGCCTCCCTATAGGAGTTGAAGGTTTTTGGGGCAGGAAGCCCCAAACGACCTCATCCTACCTTCCTTGAGGTAAAAATCAAACCTTTTTGCTCTCTGTCATTATTTTTGGGTCTGTTTGCATGTGCTTCTTGTTATTCTCTGCCATTGCATGCTACTATATGTGTAGATTTATGTTTTTAGAGTATTTTAGCTTTGGTTTGAACTCATTTGGAGTTGTATAGAGATAGTTATGTGATTTTTGCACTAGGATGTTAGATCCATAAACATGTTTAATAGAATGAGCATATCTCTTGCTATAGACCTTAAAGTTCATTTACTCCATGATATGTAGATCTACAAGTTGTGTATTGATAGTTTTGCATGACATGATTATTTGAGGCATGTTTTGGTGTGAAATTTAGCTAAAGGTGGCAGCTTTCCAGATTCAAGTGACCTAGCCGCCCCTTTTACCAATTTTTCTACAATGTTGTTTTTGTGATCTTGCTGCAATTGTTTGGACATATTTAGAGCTGTATTATAGCTAGCTATACTAATATATCAGCCTAAATGGACACGTAGGAGAGCATGAACATCACACCCAATTCTCGACTATGATTGTTGTGATGTTCATTTCTGTGTTGTCATTGTGGCCGAGTCCCATGTTAGAGCTATTATCTGAATAAATTAGAGGACTCAGTAAAATAGAGTAAAATCATGAAATATTTTACTATGTGTCTACTTATGAATCGGTAAATTTGGTGTAATTTTGGATGTCATTTATGTTGCTAATAAAATTGGCAAACCCTAGTTCCTAAGCTCGTGTTGCTGAATTTTAAAGCATAGACAAAAGGTGGTACAATTTTTTGCCATTTTACACTAACCTTACATTATGTGCCTATTAGATCTCCCTAAACTTTTAGATGATTTGGATTGGTAGATTTTACTCTAGAAATTCTCCAACCCATAGTGGTCAAGATTGTCCTCTGTAGCTTTAGAATTTCCCAACCAATGGCTTCCCTACTGATTTTATACATGCTAGATACTAAGAATTTTGGTCTTAAAATTTGTATTATACTAGCTAAAGGTGTTGGGTGTCATTGAAAAGTTTTTAAGATTTGTTTGGAATCTCTAAGCCCATGAACCATCTTTAGCAAAATTAGTGTGCAGCCCAGGTTTTCTATTTCCAAATTTCATCCCATTTAGAATTCATTTTTACCATCACAAAAATAGTGGACCTTAAGCTATCCAAGTTATTAAGGGTAAGGCTTAAGTGAAATTATTCACTGATTATACCAGAAATGCCCCAAACCTTAATTAAATCAATTAATACTGATTACCATGTAATTAATTAACCGAATCATGTTAAGCAGTATGATTAATGTGTTTATGTATGGGGGAAGGCCATGCCTCATTTTGTGTGCCTATGTGATTACAATGTTATTAGGATTTCATTACATGATAAGATATGGAGAGTAAACTTGTCGAGTTATGAAGAGGCGTTCAACTCGACTCAGGTCTATAATACTTCCCTAGATTGGCTCTCTACTTGACTCTTTGAGATAGGTTTAATTGAGTTTTATGATTGGATAAAATTAGTAGCATTTTATTGGATCCCACATATGCCGCACTATTTGAGCTTTGGTAGCCTCGTATGGTATTGGTCTATGGTAAGCTGGGTACCTTTGCACTTTTGCTTAGGTGTGAGTTTCGTGTACACACCCCAAATTCGGTTCATGTTCGGGAACGAAACCGGAATGTCACTAGTCTCGGTTAGGTCCGCTAACTCGAACCGAACTCGTACGGATCTACTCTTGGTGTCTTAAGGTGAAGATACTAATCGCTATACATGGATGAATGCATAGAACCCTAACATGCAACAATATAGATGACGTTAACCAATTCACAAAACAAAATAATTCCCATAAAATCAAAGAAAATTCTTGAAATAAAATAGAGAGAGTCTCCCCTAAAAGTGCAATTAAGGCCCACCCTTTCAAAACAACATATACAAATAATATCTATATATCAAACATTTCATTCACACAGAATTCTAATCTACTGTATAAATCACTCTAAATCTGGGTCTCGTCCCTCCTGTGCATTCTATTCACATTTCCCATCATATTTGGGTCTTGACCTAATTGTTGTACATATTCAACTTCTCAATATATTTATTAAAACATGTATATTAACATGCCATCATTAGAAATTTTTCTACTCAAGTAGATATCATATTACATCATATTATCATACCTTGCATTTCATCATATCATTCTCAATATAATTACAAAATAAACAAAATATTAACATTCGATTGTCTGACATGTATGTGCAAGAGACATCACTATTCCATCTTGGCAGGCACATCTAACTCATGATTATCACCTACATATATTATAAAAACACGTTAGTAACAAGTGTTACTGGTCCAAAATATAACTATATCAAACTTGCTATGAAAGTTAACTCTCATATGGAGAAAAACATTCGTATAATTCATAAGAACTCTCTAAAAGGAACCTACTGAGGAGCCACCAGGCTGCAGACCTAATAGCATCTCAAACTGACTGCTCTGCTGATGCCTCTCTTGGCATTTTCTCATTTATTACTTTCGTGGTCCCTTGGGACTACAAGTATATACTAAGTCCTCTCCTTTCCTCCATAATTCTCCTGGCCTTGAGCACGAAGGTCGAGTACTCTCAGGCAATCGCCTTTAGTACCCTTTGAACCACAAGTCCGAACGTGCACTGTACTAAATAGTACTCATAAACCTACATGTTCTCTGGGTGTGAGGAACTCAAACTCAGAATTGTCAAGACCCCTTGGGCATGAAATAACCTCTCATGGTGCGTGCACCTGCTCTGGTATATGCGAGTTAGTTTTCCTTTCTCTCATCTTACTAAAAATGTGATAAAATTATATATAAATAGGCCTGAGAAGGGATTTATATAATAGGCTCGAAGGCAACTTGTGGTGGATCTTGTTTTCGAAATCATGCTCGAGGGTTATTAATCTGGAAAACTATTCGACTAAATGGTCCGAATTAAGTGGGATCCAATAAAACATCATTTAACCCATCATACAATCAATAAAAATAAATCACGATAGAATCAAACAATAAATCAGAGTAGTGTCCTAAACGGACTTGGCAGAAGCTCCGAGCATGTTCTTGCGCCTTGGCGGTGAGCTCATATTTTATACCTACACATCAAAACTAAATACTAGCATCCATTCTAATCATGTGATGTATGAATGCGATGAAGAACTATATAAAATCACAATCAGTCAAACAAGAACACAACAAAAACATATGCAATCAGATAATACATGTGGTTACTAACATAACCTGAGTACTCATAATAACTTAACCCTCATTACCTTTTTCTCACATACCAACCTACTAACTAATGCATGTATACTAAATCCAAGTGTATCTACTCATCATCACATCATATGAAACATACAACATCAATTACATCAAAATCTTAACCTAGGGCATCCAATTCGTACAATTACAAACAACTCAAAATTCCTACAATTACTAACTCGTGTATTTACCCTAACGACGGAAATCTAAGGTTTTTGATTATATTTTAATCATAGTATTTGTAGTCAATTATGATCAACAACACATTAGCACAATTCAATCTCCAATTACCTGTACAAATTTCCCGATGCTCTCTTACATCACTTCCATGCAAACAACTCATATTTAGTCATCCCAGCCAACTGTCAATCAAATTATATCATTTGTAAAAATTAATACCTAACTTCATATTTTCGCTAATTCGATGCGATTCATATCAATTTTTATAATTTAATCTTGTTATGGTATCCACAATCATGAACTAAAATCAAATTAATCGGCAGTAACATATACTAATGTTGGCATTGAAAGCGGCGACAGAGTGATGGCATCAACCGCCATCGACATAGTTGTGGTTCGGCCGAGCTAGGACTAGAGAATGTGGCTAGGACAATACAAGGCTCGACTGGGGCTCCTCCGGCCGACTTATGACTGGCCGGTGGCGACGGTGGCCGGCAGCCAGCTGAAACTCCGTAAATTGGCGACTATGCCGTGGTGCTGCTATGAGGGATGGCGAGCAAGGAGGAGGACACTGGGAGGAGTAGACCAGGCTCAACCTTGGTCGGGGTAGGTCAATGAGGGGGCAGACTAGGCCGGGGGTACCTGTCGGCAATGACAGTAGTTGCCATTGGCTGCTGAGCAACATGCAAAGGATAATCTTCTGGTGAACAAACCAAGGTGGTGGCTTTTGTCATCCCCAGAAGTGGCACGGGGCTCTGATGACATTGACGACGTTGGTAGAGGGTTGAGGACGGCTGGAGATGGCGGGACGTGGCCGTGGGTGCTCCAAGAAAATAGAGCAATGTGACTAGGGAGGGTAATGGCTGGAAGGGACTTGTTTGGCAAGTACGAGGTAGTGGATAGTCATGTAAGGAAGGTCTGGTTGACGAAGAGTGTGGTGGTGGTGCACAACCGGTCAGTGACGGTGCTAAAGGTTGGTGACAATGGATGCAAGCGGTGGCCTTCTTTTCACCATGGGTCACCGTGCATGTCATCGCATAGGCAGGGGAAGGGTGGGGTAAGGATGAGGGGAAGGCTAGGGAAGGTCACCAGAGGTTATCACTAGGGTTGGTGGCAGGCGACGATGCCTGCAAGGTGGTCGGCAATGGGTGGCCGAGAAGGAAAATAGAAAGAAAAGGTAGGGAGAGGAGGAAGGAAGGGAGTGGTGGTGAGGCTATGGTGGCACTCGCTAGCGGCAGTGTTGGCTAGCAGTGGTGCGGTCGACGGCAAGGTCACTAGTGGTGGGGCTTGGCAAAGAGAGGAGGAAAATGGGGTGAGAAAGAGTCCGGGAAGAAGAAGAATGGCTGTGGCAATTTCCTGATAAAAACTTTGGCTCAATTCCGACTTGAGTCGATATTATAGAATAAATCCAAAAAAATAAAAAATAAAAATACAACAAAATATCATAAAATAAAATAATCAAGTTCTAATTCGAATAACATGCTCTAAACCTATTAAACCACCCAAAACTAATAAATAATGTGTCCTAATGTAAAACTAATTCTACGATAGACAATATATATATATATATATATATATATATATATAAAATAAATTGGCATACTCTTATATATTCTAATAACTCATCGTGCTACTGTCTTATTAATATTATCATCATATACTTGGGTACACATTACCCTTGTGGTTCATAACACTTGACCGGCCTCGGCTTAGTACACATGTTCTAAAATTAACTCGACTTGAACCGACGGCTGAACCGATCGGTTTAATCATATGGATAAACTAGCAGTAGAAGTGATATATCTAGAGGGGTGAGTGGAAATCCTTAAGTGAAAACTCTATTCTGTCAAACATATCTGGGTCATCTGAAATGAGACTAAATCGCGCAAAAATATGGCCACACTCCTCAAGAACTCTTAATAGGTGATATCTCATCTGCACATGTGGGATCTGACATTAGGTAAATTGGGGAAATCCATGAGGCTAAGAAAAACCTACTACATAAGTATGTCACTCTGATCTATGGTAGAGTCAAGGTATCATGCAAGTGATAGGGGAGATAATGTCCCTGTGTCGTACTGGATGGCCAAAAACATCGGTACATCTATGGGCTTTTTTATAAGATCACAATGATTTGCTATGCCACAGGTGATCTGTCTTTGGAGCCGTCAATCAATGACGTACCTCAAAAATGGCTCCTATGTGGCTCTAATTCAATCAGCTAATAGTATGCAATCTTTCGTGATATTGTACTAGTCACGTACTTCTAAACGAGAGGGGTTTGTGTAAAGCCCCAAAAATAACTACGATATTTTATTATGGGTTTTATAAATCTTAGAATGAATTGTAAATATTATTTAATTAAATTAATTCTTAAGAATTAATTTCATAAATTATCAATTATTACTTTTAGCGTATCGGTATAGTGGTATTTATGGATGGTTTCAATCAAGCTTTATTTATTATATTCTACTTTATTCTTTTTATTTTTTCCCTTTTAGTCGAATAAGGTTCGACCAACCCGTTGGTTTGGGTAAGTAGCAGCTAAAGTCTCATTGGTAAGGATGGAGTTTTGGTTGAAAGTTGAAGATAAGGGAATACTTTGTCTCCCCACATTGGAATTTTGGGATTGAGAGTTATGAGTGTGATTTAACACCCATTCGCATTAAACTCAATAGTAAGTTTTTTACTTTTCATTATCACACTAATGATTGGAGTTTCATATACTCATGTTCGATGATGTTCTTTCTATAGAAGTTTAATGTAGTGACTTTTTCAATTCCACACATATTCTTTTATATAAAGGAGAATTCTATTTATGTTAAATGAAACATCTTCTTCATAGTTTGTGAGCACATTTGGCTTATAAAGGGAGGGCTTTAGAAAAGTTTAACGAGTAGCTTGAAGGAAAATATTTTCTTTAGGTTGATTCCGCAAGAGCAACTATTTTTCAACACTTTCCCCCCTCTAGTATAACCTCTTCCTTGTTGGGAGCCTCTCCATCTTCTCTCACATATAGGTACACCTCTCCTCTTCCTCGTGCATGCATTTTTCCTTGTATTAAATTATACCTATGTATAATTTTATTATTTCATTCTGATTAGGATTGAGTGTCATTTTTGCGGGTGCCTCATTAGAATTTTAGGTCCGTATAATTACTCAAAATTTTATATATTCTTATTTGGAGGCCTTGGTCAGCTGAGCCTATATTAAACCACCATGTGCCGAGCATAACTGGCGTCAAAGAATTGATTTAGTCCGACATGGGGCCGCACTTTTAAAATTTTTGAAAGATTAAATACTTGCCCCCATGCCGAAAGGGGTGATAGGGCACAATGGCGTAAGACGACTCATTATGCACTTGTGACACCGAGAGGGCAAACCCATGGCAAATATCAGTAACTATAGGCCATGGTCTACATAGCATGCGCAATAAGAGCCAACATAGGCTCATAATCACTAAAAGACTTAATTAATGATGTTGTAGAATATATTAACTTGTTTCTTATAATTATATGACTTAGTATTTTTATAACTAATGCTGAATTGTCTCCGCAAGTTTGAGCATTGAAGGATGGGTAGAGTTGGGATAGCTAAAAGACTTTGTTATTATTATTATTTTATTTTTACTATACTTCTAGGTTGTTTGCATTGTAGTGGGATTTTGGTTCGTTTCATGGGTCTTAGATTATTCTGAGCGTTTGTCATATTATATTTTATTTCATGGCACGACTTAGAATTGAACTTTAAACAATTCCTTGAGTATGAATTTAATTTTTGTGATTTAAAAAGAATTTTACATCATGGGTTTATTTACAATGTTAAAAATTAATAGAAAATTAATTTAAGAGACACTTAATGTAAAACCCATGATTTAAATGAGGGTTTTATAAATCTAAACCGGTCGGTTCGACTATTATTTTCATTTGAGTTGTAGTTATGAGACGACCATTTATTTTTCTCAACGACCATTCGTTTTTCTCCACTAACCACTTGTTTTTCTCACTGACCACTCGTTTTCTCACTGACCACTCATTTTCTTCCCCCTAACACCTATATATATTCCATACTTCTGACATTATCATCATTCAGCCACCACTATCCTTCTCACCCAACTTCCTTCTTCTTTTTCTTCCTTTTCTTTTCCCCCACAATCCTCACTCAAGCCAACCACAACCTTTCCGCCATCACCACATGACTAATGATTAGGTACGGAGTAAGAGCTTACCATTTAGGCGCTAAGACATCCTCGGAGCTTCTATCAGGCCAGTTTAGGACTTGCCCTTGATTTGTTGTTCTATTCTAACGTGATTTAATTCTTACAGATTGTAGGATGAGTTGAGTGGTGTTTTATTTGATCCCACTTAGCTTGGGCCATTTAATCAAATAATTTTCCCAATTAATAACCGTCGAGGATGAGACCCCTCGAGTATATTTTCAAAAACAAGATCCACTACAAGTTGCCTTTAGGCCTATTATATAAATCCCTACAAAGACCTATATAAATATATGTAGTTTTTGTGTTTTTCAATAACTGTACTATACAAGCGAGCATGTGCCAATCGAAGCCACCAACAACCATGCTACACAAGTAGCATGTGCCAGTCGTAAGCCAGGAATCCCAACAACCATTTTACTCAAGCAGTATGTGCCAGTCAAAGCCGCCAACAATCATGCTATGCAAGCAGCATGTGCCAGTCATAAGCTGGTAATCCCAACAACCATGCTACGCAAGTGGCATGTGCAAGTCAAAGCTGTCGACAACCATGATACGCAAGTAGCATGGGCCAGTCGTAAGTTGGGAATCCCGACAACCATGCTATGCAAAGTGAAAGCTGCCAACAATTATGTTACGCAAGTAGCATGTGCCAGTCGTACGTCGGGAATCCCGTTAGCCATGCTATGGTAACAACATGTGCTAGTCGAAGCCGCCAACAACCATGCTTTGCAAGTGGCATGTGCCAGTCGTAAGCTAAGAATCCTGCCAACCATGCTACACAAGTGGCATGTGCCAGTCGAAGCTGCCGACAATCATGCTACGCAAGTAGCTTATGCCAGTTGTAAGCCAGGAATCTCGACAACCATGCTACGCAAGTGGGTATGGAAGTAAGAAAAAGGGCTTAGGATATGACAGTTGTCCCAAGGGACCAGAAAGTGAAATGAGAAAAGGCCAAGATAGGCATCAGCAGTAGCAGATCAGTTCAGTTAAAGATGATTTTAGTTCGGTAGATGCCCCTCAGAGATTTAAAGATGTTTTCTTTCATATGAGAGTTTTGCTCTCATAGCCAGTTTGATATTAGTTATAATTTTTGGACAAGTAACACTCGTTACTGACGTGTTTTTATAATATATGTAGGTGATGATCATGAGTAAGAAGAACTAGCTTGGACAAAGGAGCAGTGACGTCTCTTGCATACACACATGTCAGACGATATAATGTTAATATTTTATTTATGTTGTCATTATATTAAGAATGATATAATGTAATGCAAGGTACGATAATATTATAGTGATATTATGATTTGAAACAGATATTCATGTGCAGGTCGAATGATAAAAGTGAAATGTGAATAGAATGGTAAAAGGGAAATTTTGTCTGTTACATTTCTTTTGAAATTTTTATTGAATATATCATACTTATTTGTTGTCATATCATCCATGTAGTTGCATGTTAGGTTTATTTTTGTACATTCATCCATGCATAGAGATAAACATCTTCCATCTCGAAATGCCGAGAGTAGATCCGCAAGGTTGGGTTCAGGTTAGCTGACCTAATCGGGACCCGTGACATTTTGATTCGGTTCGGAGCGTAAACCGGACTTGCGGTGTTACAGTTAATTTTATATAGTAACATTGGGCTTGTTGCTTAGAACATGAGGGTACATAGTGTCTCCGCTCAACTCTATGGGAACTCATAGTCAAGTTTGACACATGTCTCTTCCACTCTTTAGTGGTGTGTGACCTGCCGTCGTACCGATTTGTGGTACTAATCTATACTCACATGACTACTACCGTTGTCATAGACTCTCAAGCAATCAATCAAGATGAGCATACACTGTTATCACTCTATCTGGTCAGCATGGTCTGTTCTGTTTGCATCGCTCTCAAGTTGGGGTGAAATCATCATCGTAAGATCAGTCTACAAGCACCTACCTACACTATAAGCCCTAATCAGTACCATGAAGGTACCTCTATACTCAGGCTAAGGCTCAACCTATGGTTCAAGGTAAGAACCTTATTATGATGGAGAAACAAAAGGGAATCACTATTGCTTTGAAAGATACTTCATCACTAACCCTCTATCTATGCCTAATACTCTAATACAAGTCAAACTCCTCTTGCTAGCTGGACAATCGGTAAATGGGTTAAACTGTGTGTGTGACCATCTACTAACTATTTGATCTGTATATGCTTGTTGTGGCCCATGGATGTACTATCTTGCTATCTAAATAATCTAATCAATGTGGTTGTCCCATCTGGAGGTCATACTGTCATATTTTTTTACTCTATCCATGCGCATCTCTATGAGACAGTCACTAACAGTGTCTGATGGGGTTTTCTTGTAATATACATTTGACCGAAGGGTGTCAAGTCAAGACAATGGTTGCAAAAGAGCTAGTGAAGTCGGATCCTATGCCACCTCATTAGAATAACCATAGTTTCCCTAAGTTTCTTTTATTCTGCTAATGCCACTCTAGCTATATCTTATTCCTCAAACTTTAACCCTACTCAGCTTTGAAATTTGTGACATGCGATTGCTAGGCAAGGGTCAAAATCCTTCAAGTTGTTGTCCTCGTGTGGGGTGAGGCAACTATTTAGCCATGGCTTAAGCTCTAACTGCTCCACTTGGTTGGTGGTTGAGCAATAAATGAATGGTGGTAGTACGTATTCGGTCGGTGGTTGAGCAATACACAAATGGCAGTAGTGCACATTTAATCAGCGGTAGTGCATCTCGGACAGTGGTTGTGCAATTCGGTTGGCGGTTGTGCAACTTGGTCGGCGGTTGTGCAACTCGGTCAGCAGCAGTGCTATCTAGGTGATGAGGATATGATCCTCATCATATACATCGTAAATCCACTATTGTCTCTAACATATCTTCCTCCATGTGTATGTCTATCCAGAAGTGGCTAGTAACAACTTGGCTCAGGTTGTCTAACCATGCATGTCTGATCCGAAGGGGTATGGATCATGGTGGTGACACGTACGATGGTGAACCTATGCTGAACCCACATTGATCTCCCGAAATCTGGATTGGCTTTTTCTATCAGTGCTAATTGGCCCTCAAACAATAACTACTGATCTGGTGCCTTATCTCTGGTGAAATCCTATCAAATATTTGATCTCGTAGGCAATGGTGGTCTTGATCTTTTCCTCATCATATCAAGACCTTTGTCTAGTAAAGAGGAGCCAAAACTAGTATTGATAAGGTCATAAACTAGTGGAAGAAGGGGAGGCAATAAAGTGCCCATCAGACTTTTAATCCACCTCACTACTCATCCTCATTCGTTACTATCTTCTAGAAGTGGTCCATCTCAAGTCCTCTGACCAAACTCTCATCCATGGTCAAAGTACTTGAATGGCTCCATTGGCATAGTAATAGCCTTCATCCCTAAGGATTTGTCCAAGGCACTAGCTGGTCTATCTCATATTTCAAGCTCCATACTATAGCAAGCTTTTTTTTGTTAACTCTTTCCCGCAATGTACACCATGTCCCAGGGATACAGAACTAATGTGGTGACATGCAAAAGACAGACACCTAGTCAATATCCAATTAAACCTATAGCTGACCGAACATGTGGACACCCTGGCTCTTCCAAATCTCTTACTCAATGGAAAGAACTAGTGGGTCTCTAAGCCCATCATAACATGCTTGTCGAATTCCTACTGACATCTGGTACAAGATGGGATCTATATCCGTTCTACCTCTGCTACCACTACAAAATGCATGCTCACATCTAGCTGAGCAAATATTCTAGTATCATGATAAAAATCCATAAAAATAACATGCCAACTCATTTAAAGCCAGTTCCACCTATTTCTGATCAAGTCCTGAATACACTCTTATGCAACTAACTTATGATAAAATCTGAATTTATGGAAAATGGTTAGAAATAAACTTGCCAACTTGACTCAGAGCAGCCATTGCACACACATCACCTATAACAGTATCTTGCATCTTAATCGACCGAGAGTAACTCTGATAGCAAAAATTATAACACCCCAAATCAGGTTCATGCTCGGGAACCAAACTAGAATGTAACCAGTTCCAGTTACGTCGGCTAACCCAAACCTAATTACTATACATGGATGAATGCACACAACCCTAACATGCTACTATATAGATGGTGTCAACCAATTCACAAAACAAAATAATTCCAATAAAATCAACAAAAATTCCTGAAATAGAACACACATGTCTCCCCCAAAAGTTCAATTTGGGCCCACCTTGTTAAAATAACATATACAAATACATATCTATATATATCAAATATTTCATTCACATAGAATTCTAATCTATTATATAAATCACATCTAAATCTGGGTCTCGACCTACCTGTGCATTCTATTCACACTTCCCATCATACCTGGGTCTTGACCCACTTGTCGTACATATTCAATTTCTCAATATATTTACTAAAACATGTATACTAACATGTCATCATTAGAAAATTTTCTAGTGAAGCAAATATCATATCACATCATATTATCATACCTTGCATTTCATCACATCATTCTTAAATAATGACTATATAGACAAAATATTAACATTCGATCATCTCACATGTGTGTGCAAGAGGCATCACTACTCCTCCATCTAGGCGGGCACATCTAGTTATGAGAGATAACTCTCAGAAGAAGAAAAGCATTTGTATACATCACTAGAACTCTCTAAAGGGCGCCTATTGAGAAGCCACCAGGCTGCAGACCTAGTAGCATCCTGAACTGACTGGTCTACTGATGCCTCTCTAGGCATTTTCTCATTTCTTACTTTCTGGTCCCTCGGGACTACCAGTATATCCTAAGCCCTCTCCTTTCCTCTATAATTCTATTGGCCTTGAGCACGAAGGCTAAGTACTCTCAAGCAGTCACCTTTAGTTCCCTTTGAACCACAAGTCTGGAGGTATGCTGTACTTAACAATATCCATAAACCTCCACGTTCTCCAGGTGTGACAAACTCAAACGTAGAGTTGTCAGGATCCCTTGGGAATGGAGCAGCCCGCTCACTGATTCAAACCCCGCTTTGACTGGCATGTGCACCCGGTCATGGTATGTGAGAGTTGGTTTTCCCATCTCTCGTCTCATTGAAATGCAATTAAATTATATGTATATATAGGCCTAGGAAGAGATTTATATAATAGGCCCGAAGGCAACTTATGGTGGCTCTTGGGTTTGAATTCATGTTCGAGGGATCTCATCCTCAAGGATGATTAATCCGGAAAACTATTCGACTAAGTGACCCGAATTAAGTGAGATCTGATAAAACACTACTTAACCCATCCTACACTAAGTAAAAATAAATCACGATATAATAGAATAATAAATCAAAGGTGAGTCATAAATGGATTTGGTAGAAGCTCCAAATATGTTCTCCAACCCAGGTGGCGAACTCCTACTTAGTACTTAATAGCGGCGTAGAAAGCAATGACGGCGGTGACGGCGGCAATGGTTGCAGCTGCCATTGGCATGGTTGCGGTTCAGCTGAGGAAGGACTTGGCTGGCATAGAACTGGAGCATGTGGCTAGGACATGACGAGGCCTGACCGGGGCTGCTCCTACCCACCTACGAGTGGATAATTTCCTGGTGAACCATCCAAGGTGGTGGCTTTTGTCATCCCCAGCAATGGAATGGGGGTCTAACGACATTGACGATGATGATAGAGGGCTAAGGACAGGTAGAGATGATGGGATACGGCCAGCGGCGCTCCAAGAAAATAATCCAATGTGGCTAGGGAGGGTGATGGGCGGAAGGGACTTGTCTGGCAAGTACGGGGTAAGGGGTGGTCATGCATGGAAGGTCTAGTTGACAGCGAGGGTGGTGGTGATGCGCAACCAGCCAGCGGCAGCACTAAAGGATGGCAACAATGCATGCAAGCGGCGGCCTTATTTTCAGCATGGGTCACCGTGCATGTCATTACACAGGCCAGGGAAGAGTGGGAAGGATGAGGGGAAGGCTAGAAATGGTCACTTGAGGTCATCGCTGGGGTTGGTGCTTGCAAGGTGGGCAGCAGTGGGTGGCCGGGAAGGAAAACGGAAAGAAAAGGGTCAGGAGAGGAGGATGGAAGGGAGTAGGGGTGGAGTGATGGTGGCACTGGCTGGCAGTGGTGAGACCGGCAACAAGACCTCTAGCAATGGTGCGGCTGGCTGCAAGACCGCTGGCAGTGGGGTGCGGCAAACAGAGGAGGAGAATTGGGGGGAGAAATAGAGTCGGGGAAGAAGAAGAATGGCAATGGCAATTTCGTAATAAAAACTTGGCTCAGTCCCAACTCAAGTCAATATTATGAAATAAATCCAAAAGAAGATAAAATAAAAATACAACAAAATATAATAAAATAAAATAATTGAGTTCTAACTTGAATGACATGCTCTAAACCTATTAACCCATCTAAAATTAATAAATAACTCATTTTAACGCGGTAAACGACCTAAAACTAATTCTACGATCCACAATATATATATATATAATAAATTGGCTTACTCTAATATATTATGATAACTCATCATGATGTTGTCTTACTGGTGTTTTCATCATATAGTTGGGTACAGATGACCCTTGTGGTTAATAACACATGGCCGGCCTCGACTTATAACGCATGTTCTGAAACTAACTTGACTCAACCCGACGGCTGAACCGATTAGTTCATGAGTATAAAACCCTGACTCGGATCGTGGGTTTTACAAGTCTAGTCTAGTTATATATTAGGAGAAAGTCCCTTAAGAGTCTAGTTTGCTTGTTGTGTGTTTGAACCCCTTTTTGAGCAATCCTAACCGTAGTAGGACCAATGGCATGGTTTTCGAGGTTGTCCAAGCTGCCTTAAGTTGCAAACCCAGCCTTCCTAGGCCTCTCCAAGCCAAGCCTAGCTTTCTAGGGGGGGTCGTAGGTCTTTGAGTAGGATGCTCTAAGAGATTCGCCCTTGGTCCCTATGAGGTAAAGGTCCCTCCTTTTTACCTTATTGTGGTGTTGTTTTCTTTTGTTTGTGTCTATGCATGCTTATTTGAACTTTTTATGCATTCTTATCATGTATATCTATATGTTAGAAGTTATTAAGCTTTAGAATCAGGGTATTTACATGTTTAAAAAAATAGTTAAGCAATTTTGAATGATCTGTGGTCATCAACTTTCACTGTTTTAGCAAAAAAATTATATATCATGCTCTAAGTTGCACTCTTATATGAGCTTGGTTTTATTGTGTTCATATGAGGTAGATATACAACTTTTATGTACATTATTTCTTCTTTTATGGCTTGTATGAGCCTGTAAGGGTACCAAACTTAGTGAAAGGTGGCAACTTTCATGGTTACCATGACCTGGCTGACCTTTCCCCCTATTGTTATGCCTTGTTGTAGGTTGCTTTTGATGTCCAGATTTTTCAAGATTGTAGCTCTAATTGTTGGATTTCTCTTGTATAACTATGACACTAACATATCTACTTTAAAGACCTGAATAAAATCCCTAACCGTATGATGTGCTTGTTGTGTTGTTGATGTGCTATTCCATGCTTTTAGATTGTGCTATGTTCTAAGCATATTAAAAGTTGTTAGTAACATCTGTAAAAATTACATAAACACTCACTAAGTATCTAATGGAAACATGTAAATTTTGGTAACAACTAAAAATCATCTATGTGGTTAGCGTATCTAGTTTTCTGGTGTGTGCAGGAAGGCAAGTGAAACCTTAGTTCTCTAGCTCTAGATGTAAAAATTTAAAACCAAGCTTATTAATGATGAAATTTCATTAACTTTCACCCAGACCTTAGGGTTTGGCCCAACAAAATCTCCCAAAAATTCATATGCCATTTGATTAGTAGATATTGTGTTATGATTTTTGAAGCCGAGTAGGTCCAGCCAGCTTCAGAAATGACCTAGTCAATACCTTCCCTTTCCGAGTCCACTCAAGCCCAAATGGTTGGAATTTGGACTTGAAATTTTATATGATTAAACCCCAAGTGTTTTATAACTTTATACCTATTTACCCAAGCCTATTTGGATTCTCGAAGCCCATGAACAAAATTTAAAAAGTTTTGTTTGCAGCCCAAGAACACTATTCCTTTCACCTTAGCATGACTTTAGTGAGGCTTGTTTACCATATTGACCCATGGACTAGAACTTGGTAATTTTTATCCCAAACCCTTGAGTGTCAGGGCACACTGGTCCAAATTTCAACCCATTTTGACATCGTGTCGCCCGTCCAAAATATTGTCTGGTTAAGTTAGTTCGATGAAACCTTATGTTTGGGACTTTTCCAACTAAGTGTACTTGTAACCCTAGACCATAATCAAGTTACCTAATGAGGTTTAGAGCTCTATTAAGCAAGTAATTAAGTTAATTAAGTGTTTTATGTATTGTTCATGTATTGAGGCCTTGCCTTGTTGTGCATGCTAATATAATCCGAGTCTGATTCAATTTCCATCTCCATGTTAGGTTACACAGGGTGAGCTCATTGAACTAAGACACATAGCTTCACTCATCCAAGTCTGTAGGACTCCCATTGCTTCTTCTTTGCTTGACTTCTTGTGTATCGAATTTAATCACATTTTAGACGTAGGACAACGTCATTGGCATTTTATTGGATCCCTTAAATATTGGGTCATTTAGTTGAGATTTTTGCAAGTTTAACAAAATTTCAACCTTGGAATCCCTTGTTGGTTTTTGAAATCTAAGCTCTAGAAACTTATTATATAACTCCCGAACCAAGCCAGATATATATAAGTATATGAGTGTTTTTATTTTCCAAACATGAGAGATCTGTATCGGTAGTAAGAATTGCACTAGTACTCCCCCAAATCCTGAAGTACTGCAATGCATGAGGGTAGTGTATGTAACATGTTCATAGAATTTGTGGCTCTAACTTAACAATTCCTTTTGCCACTTTAGTACCATGATGGGTATTATATAGAAGATGTGAGGGCGTAATCCTTTTGTATGAATATGATTTTGTCATGCATGTGTGCCTGTCTATTTAAATAAGTTGTCCTTGCTTATAGCCCCACAAAGCTTTTTGTGATATTTGTAAGTTTTTCTTATGGGTGATAGAATACCTATTTGCGAGTTTTGATAATACTTGTAGTGATTTCGAACCGGCAATCAAACTTGATTAATTACTAATGTTTCTTCCTATATCTATGTGGGTGAGGTCTCATGGCATTGGCTGGCCTAGCCGCGAGGATCTACACCTCAATGGTGGTGGTGGGGCCCTAAATTATTGTGTGTTATATACTTGGATATCAATTTTGGATTGTATTATGTCACGGGCATGTGCCCTGGATTCTTTATGACTTTTTATGATTTGGATTGCATTATGGCTTGGTGATTGTGTACGAGTGTTTAATTATTACTTTATTTTATTATTGTCATCCTCGTGGAGAGCGTAAACTTTAGGCAAGGCTAACAATTGTCTATAGGGTGTATATGTCTTGAAGTTCTAGAATATCACGAGTAGCAAACCGAGGTACACGAAAAGTATTTTGTTGTAGTGATGTGTGTGTGTAGAGAAATGTGGGTAAGAGGAGCATACAGATCTTATCGTGTGAAGAACACATGTGAAGACCAGGTGTCAGGGTATGATACCCTGCCATTTGATGATGCCTCTATGTTTACTTTACTCTTGTAGGGTATGTGGAACAAGTAACCATATTCTAGTGTTAACGTTGCCACACACATTTGAATCAAATAATTAAGCTTCCTAATCCAATCATTAAAACTAAATAAAAGAACCGGATCATATCACTGTATCTTTAAGAACATGACACCTTAGCTGCATTAGGGGTGTTGCCTTTAAGTAGCTCGGACCTATCATAGCATTTGAAAGTCACCCTCTTTGTCGCAGAGTTGATACTACTTCTCTTGTGACTCAAAGTGCTCATTTAAGAGCTCTAAGTTTAAGATCTACCCTATGTAGTATGATAAAGCACGCTTTGAATGAAAACCCAGTGAGTTGTCTATCTTAACCTTTTTGGAGGGTTGAAATTTGCTTCCATAAAATTTTTATGCAATAATCCAATGAGTAGCTTTCAAAACTACAAGTTGATATCCATTCTTCGGGACGAATTAAGGTACTACAAGTTGATATCATAGCCAACATCATAGTCTATTAAGGCGACTAACCTTCAAAATGCATTGTGTTGTAAGTGTGTGCTTTATCCTGCATGTTGTATGGCTAACCGATAGGTATGTCTCTCTGTGTTCGTTTTTACTTTACCTTTCTATTAATCCATTTTGTGCTATCCTGACCATCCATTTGCGAGATTATTAGTCGATTGCTGAACCCATCAATTGCTAGCTTAGTATTTAGCAATTGAGCAATTCTGATGGCAAAGTATCCACACACAAGTAGACCTCCACTACGATGCAGATACCCACAGGCGCTAGCACTTGTCAATTGACCCACATCGCCCGCACAAGAGTCGATAGCAGACCCCACAAAGAGAGCTGATCAGGATGCTGCGTGATGAGCAGCAGGCCTTGAGAGAGAAGACACTGCGAGCTAGGGAGGACCAGCAGAGGTGTAAAACCCACGATTTGAGTCAGGGTTTTATATTCAGAACCGGTCGGTTCGACCATTATTTTTGAGTCGTGTAACGACCCGCCATTTTTCACGATATTGTGGGCCTAACTGGCTAGTTGTTACTCAAAAGTAAGTAATTATGTCAAACATTTTTTATAAATAATAACATACATAAACATCCCACAGTCTTGGACCGTTTCCCAGCAGCCACACTTATTTCTCAATTTAAAAGAAAAGGAGTCCTCATATTTATTTTGCTCCATACTCTGGATGTCAATCACCTAATCTTGTATCTGCACACCTGCAGAGGCAATTCCGCATTAGTGATTACAACACTAAGTAGTATAATAGATAAAACAAAACAAGTACATTCCACTATTTCCTTATGTTTATTTTAATATGCGGTGGAGCGATTCCGCTATACTCCAAAACAATGCGGAGGAGGTGTCCGCTGTGATCCGCACACCCCGGCCGTAGCCTTTTTATGGGGAGGCTACCACTACCGTCTCCAGTGCCAGTGCCTCGCACACCCCGGCCGTAGCCTTTTTGTGGGGTAGCTATCACTGCACTCGGGTGATTGCTATGCCCCGTTTGTGGGGAAGCTCTCACTACCAATTCTAGTGCCAGTGCCTCGCACACCCCGGCCGTAGCCTTTTTATGGGGAGGCTATCACTGCACTCCAGTGCCAATGCCTTGCACACCCCGGCCGTAGCCTTTTTGTGGAGCGGCTATCACTGCACTCAGGTGATCGCTATGCCCCGTTTGTGGGGAAGCTCTCACTGCCAACTCTAGTGCCAGTGCCTCACACACCCCGGCCGTAGCCTTTTTATGGGGCGGCTATCACTGCACTCAGTGCCAGTGCCTCACACACCCCGGCCGTAGCCTTTTTATGGGGCGGCAATCACTGCACTCTAGTGCGATGGAGGAATCGATGTGCCTCACTCACCCCGGCCGTAGCCTTTTTATGGGGCGGCTATCACTACTCCAAAACAATATCGATGCATTACATGATTCACACACATAACACGACCCAGTGTCGGACTGAGTCAATTCATTAACCCCGGTTGCACTTCGTGCATGGTGGTCGAATCTGGGCTCAGGCCGACCTAGGCTACCAACAAGGAAAATACGATGTTCTACCTATTATACGTACCTGATTTGTGATTACGTCTGACTGTGATCCGTGAACCCTAATACAGTAATGGGGAGGTCGCCTGGGACGGAGATGAGGGATGAAATACTCACACAGTAATGGGGAGGTCGCCTGGGACGGAGATGAGGGATGAAATACTCCCTCCTCCTGCATATATATACACTTCAACCATTCCCTCCATTAAATTCTCATACCCCATCATCCATTGGTATTTCCTAGGTTCAATGACCCCTTCATTAAATTCTCACACCCCATCATCCATTGGTATTTCCTAGGTTCAACGACCCCTTCATTAAATTCTCACACCCCATCATCCATTGGTATTTCCTAGGTTCAACGACCCCTTCTCCTTTTTTAAAGAATAAATGACGGCTAGGGTTTGTGGAAGCACCCTTTCATCATAATTCCTTTAACCGGGTAATTGGGTAATTAACACGGTTCACTTAACCTTTTCACTCAACCTCTTAAATGGTATGGTTCACTTAATTAATGTGTTCGACTCGACTGATTCAACTAGAATCGTCCGATTAGAAATTACTTTTCAATTTAACTGGGTAATTCATACTTAACCAGCTAAAAAAATTTTTTTTTCCGGGTCTTTACAATCTCCCCAACTTAGAATTATTTCGTCCCCGAAATATCATAGCATAAATCAGATTTACACAGATTTTATGCTACAAAAAGGCTAGGATATTTTCTGGCCATTTCCTGTTCAGTCTCCCATGTCGCTTCTTCTGATCCCTGATTTCTCCACAATACCTTTACCAAAGGGATTTCCTTGCTACGGAGTGTCTTTGTTTCCCTTGCCAAGATTCGAATCGGTTTTTCCTCGTAGGTTAAATCCGATTGTAGCTCTAAATCTGTAAAATTTGTGATAATGTGATTCTCATCTCGTACATATTTCTTTAGCATTGACACATGAAAGACATTGTGTACACCATCAAGGCTTGGTGGTAATGCTAATCTATATGCACAACTTCCGATTCGATCCAAAATTGGAAATGGTCCTATGAATCTTGGCTTCAACTTCCCTGATGTTCTAAATCTGATCACTCCCTTTTTAGGTGAGGTCTTAAGGTAGACGAACTCCCCAACTTGGAATTCTAAGTCCTTCCTTCGAGTATCAGCATAACTTTTCTGCCGATCCTGAGCTGCCTTAAGCCTTTGCTGGATGAGTTGCACCTTTTCAGCTGCTTCTCTCACCATTTCTGGCCCGACTATAACCATCTCTGTAGATTCCAACCAGCATGATGGAGATCGACAAGGCCTACCGTATAAGGCTTCAAACGGTGCCATTCCTATACTGGCTTGGTAAGAGTTATTATAGGTGAATTCAGCCAAGGCTAAGTGTTTCTCCCAATCTCCTCCCCAATCGAGGATGCAAGCTCTCAACAAATCCTCCAAGGTTTGATTGGTCCTCTCACTTTGACCATCACTTTGGGGGTGATATGTTGTACTTAACTTGATTTGGGTCCCCATAGCTTTTTGGAAAACTTCCCAAAAATGTGACGTGAATAGGGGATCTCTGTCAGAGACTATCTCCTTCGGAATTCCATGCAGCCTGACAATGTTATTTATGTACAGTTCTGCTAAGTATTCTGCAGTCCTTGTTGATTTTGTGGGGATAAAATGAGCTGCCTTAGTCAAACGGTCCACAACTACCCATATAGAGTCATGTCTCTTCAAAGTCCTTGGGAGTTTAGTAATAAAATCACATGTGACACGCTCCCATTTCCAGGTAGGTATCTCTAAAGGTTGTAATAATCCACCGGGTAGTTGATGTTGGGCTTTGATCAATTGGCACGTCTGACACTTGGAAACAAAATCCACCACATCCCTCTTCATTCCAACCCACCAGTAGGTTCGTTTCAAGTCCTGGTACATCTTTGTAACACCAGGGTGTATTGAGAACCTTGAACGATGAGCTTCTTCCAGAATATCTCGTTTTAATGCATCATTGTTGGGTACACACAACCTCCCTCTAAATCTGATTACACTGTTGGAATCTGCTACAATGTTGGGAGTTTTGTCCAACATTTCATTCAGCTTCTCATCTTCCATTTGTGTTAGCTTAACTCGGTCCACCAATTCATTGGAGATAACCAGGTTCGCCAGTATTCCTGTCATTTGTTCCACCGGGTTAATAGCTACCACCTCAGCTGACATAGCCCAAAGTCTAGCTAGTTGTTGACCCTTGTCCATCTTGCCCTTCCGACTCAACGCGTCGGCCACAACGTTCGCTTTTCCCGGGTGGTATAAAATTTGGAAATCATAGTCCTTCAAGTATTCTATCCACCGTCTCTGTCGAAGGTTAAGGTCATTCTGGGTGAAGATATACTTCAAACTTTGATGGTCGGTGAAAACTTCGAACTGGGCCCCATACAAGTAGTGCCTCCAAATCTTTAGGGCAAAAACTACTGCTGCCAGTTCCAAGTCATGGGTCGCATAATTTTGCTCGTGAATCTTCAATTGGCGAGATGCGTAAGCCACCACCTTACCATCTTGCATAAGGACGCATCCTAAACCCAACCGAGACGCATCACTGAAGACTACGAATCCTTCATTACCATTAGGCAGGGTCAAGACTGGTGCAGTTGTTAGACTCTTCTTTAGAGACTGGAAACTCTCCTCACACTTACTACTCCATTCAAACCTAACCCCCTTCCTTGTAAGTTTGGTCATCGGCGATGCTACTAAGGAAAAGTCTTTAATGAATTTCCTATAGTAACCCGCCAAACCGAGGAAGCTTCTGATATCAGTGACTGACTTAGGTTGTGGCCAATCAATGACTGCTTTCACTTTTGACGGATCCACTGCAACTCCCGCCTTTGAGACAACATGTCCGAGGAAATTCACCTCCTTCAACCAGAAGTCACACTTTGATAATTTGGCGAACAGTTGATTCTCTCTCAATACTTGAAGAGCAATGGACAAGTGTTTCCCATGGTCCTCCTCATTATTTGAATAGACCAGAATGTCGTCCACAAACACAATAATAAACTTATCCAAGTATTCGTGGAACACTGTGTTCATAAGTGACATAAAGGCCGCTGGTGCATTTGTCAGACCAAAAGGCATAACCAGAAACTCATAATGTCCATAGCGAGTTCGGAAAGCCGTTTTCTGTATGTCAGATTCCTTCACCCGTAGTTGATGGTATCCGGACCGCAAGTCTATTTTTGAGAATATTCCGGCTGTTTTCAACTGATCAAATAAATCATCAATCCTCGGTAAGGGGTACCGATTCTTGACTGTCATTTGATTGAGCTGACGATAGTCAATACACAATCGAAGTGAGCCATCCTTCTTCTTTACAAAAAGAACAGGGGCTCCCCAGGGTGAAGTACTTGGTCGTATGAAGCCTGCCTGCAACAGCTCTTCTAATTGACTCTTTAACTCCTTGAGTTCCGCTGGAGCCATGCGGTATGGTGCTTTAGAAATTGGTGATACTCCCGGTGCTAGGTCAATGACAAACTCCACTGCCCGCTTAGGAGGTAACCCTGGAAGTTCACCTGGAAATACGTCCGGAAATTCTGCTACCACCGGAATCATTGACAACTCTTTGGGTTTGGACTCAGGCTCCTCTAGAGTTGCCGAAAAAGCTTTACAACCCTCACCAAACCACTCAGTTGCCTCACTAACCGACACAATACAAGAGGATGGATCATTCCATGACCCTTGGAAAATGACCCCCATCTCACAATTACAAGGTTTAGTCAATACTCTCCTCCCTTTACAGTCGAGAAAAGCCTGGTGTGCAGACAACCAGTCCATTCCCAACAGTACATCAAATCCTATTATCCCATAGACAATGAAATTCCACACATAGGGTTTCCCTTGTATATCCAAGGATAGGTTAGTCACTCCTAACGTTGTGACCTCCCCTTCTCCCGTTGCGGTGGTGACCCTATAAGTCTTAGGTAATGTAGACGTTTGGAGTCCTAAACTCTTAACTAATCGGGATGATAGGAACGAATGCGTACACCCTGAGTCAAATAAAACATCCACACTAACACTTTGAATCAGGATTTTACCTCGAACTGTGTGGTCCTCATTCTCAGCGTCCTCGACTTCGACTGCAAAGAGTTTTGCCTTCCCTTTGTCCACTTGTTTTGCAGGTGCTGGGTAGCGATTAGGAGCTGGTGTCTTCTCCTTTTCAGGTTGCTCCTGTTGTTGCTTCAGGGGCTGACGACACTCGTTTTGCAAGTGTCCCGTCCTTCCACAATTGTAGCACCTACGGGGCTCCCTGCATAACCCTGAATGCATCTTGTTGCAATTTTTACATAGTCGATACGGAATCTCCTGAAACTTCCTTTTGCGGTTCCCATCGACATTCCGTTGATAGTTCTGCTGCTGGTGTTCTTCAGACCTGTTTTTGCTACTACCCTGGTTGGCGTTCTTATGTTGCATAGTAGCCTTCCCTTGTTTCTGTGCACGGACATAGTCGTACACCAACTCATGAGTAGTGGCTGCTTCAATCACTTCGGTTATAGTGCCTCTTGGCGCCGTAGCTACCCTACTCCTCAATTCTGGCTTTAACCCCCAGAAAAATTTGTCTGCTCTGGCCCGGGCAGTTGCCAGACTTCCAGATGCAAATCTCTCCAGTTGCAAGAAATTTTTGGCATACTCTCGGACTGAATCATCCTTCTGAGTTAGAGTGGCAAATTCCAGTGCTTTCTTCTGGACAACAGACTCAGGAAAATATTGTCCATTAAAAGCTGTTACAAATTCCGCCCAAGGAATGGACGAAATCTCCCGTTGATAGAACACAGTCTTCTCCATGGACTTCCACCAATAGGATGCTTCCTCCTGAAGCATGCATGTCGCCAACCTCACTTGATGGCGATGAGGCACAGAGAGAGCTCTAAATGCTTTTTCAGTAATGTCCAACCAGCTCTCTGCCTTCATTGGATCAGTCCCTCCAATGAATACCTCAGCTCCGTTCTTCCGGAATTTCTCTACAGTGTATCGATCACTGTCATCCCCATTTGGCAGTACCACTTGTTGGACTACCGGTGGCACCGGGTTTGGAAGTTCTCCTTGCTCGCCCGGGTCAGCTATTCCTACCCGCTCTTGGGCGCTCCCCTGATCCCCATTTGGGACGTTACTAGGACCCGCAGCCGAATTTGGAGCTCCATTCCCCATTACCAATCCCGGTAACCTCTGAACCATGTTCTGAACAACAGAAGTGGTATTTTCTGAAGCCTGCGCTAGTCCCTGTATGGCCGTCAAAATTTGGCCTAACACACTCTCAAGGTTTGTGTCTGACTGCGCAGCTTGGCTCGACTTCCTTCGGGTGCCTGCCATCTAAAATTTATTCCGTTATGGTTCATTAATTTTTTTTCAATGATTACTTAGGTTTATTAGGGAGTCCACTAATTCCCTAATGACATACCCTATTGGAGAAAAATAAAATATTAGACTCTTCAACAAGGTACTTGAGTCATAAGATGTGAGCTTTTGGGAAACCTGGCTCTGATACCACCTGTAACGACCCGCCATTTTTCACGATATTGTGGGCCTAACTGGCTAGTTGTTACTCAAAAGTAAGTAATTATGTCAAACATTTTTTATAAATAATAACATACATAAACATCCCACAGTCTTGGACCGTTTCCCAGCAGCCACACTTATTTCTCAATTTAAAAGAAAAGGAGTCCTCATATTTATTTTGCTCCATACTCTGGATGTCAATCACCTAATCTTGTATCTGCACACCTGCGGAGGCAATTCCGCATTAGTGATTACAACACTAAGTAGTATAATAGATAAAACAAAACAAGTACATTCCACTATTTCCTTATGTTTATTTTAATATGCGGTGGAGCGATTCCGCTATACTCCAAAACAATGCGGAGGAGGTGTCCGCTGTGATCCGCACACCCCGGCCGTAGCCTTTTTATGGGGAGGCTACCACTACCGTCTCCAGTGCCAGTGCCTCGCACACCCCGGCCGTAGCCTTTTTGTGGGGTAGCTATCACTGCACTCGGGTGATTGCTATGCCCCGTTTGTGGGGAAGCTCTCACTACCAATTCTAGTGCCAGTGCCTCGCACACCCCGGCCGTAGCCTTTTTATGGGGAGGCTATCACTGCACTCCAGTGCCAATGCCTTGCACACCCCGGCCGTAGCCTTTTTGTGGAGCGGCTATCACTGCACTCAGGTGATCGCTATGCCCCGTTTGTGGGGAAGCTCTCACTGCCAACTCTAGTGCCAGTGCCTCACACACCCCGGCCGTAGCCTTTTTATGGGGCGGCTATCACTGCACTCAGTGCCAGTGCCTCACACACCCCGGCCGTAGCCTTTTTATGGGGCGGCAATCACTGCACTCTAGTGCGATGGAGGAATCGCTGTGCCTCACTCACCCCGGCCGTAGCCTTTTTATGGGGCGGCTATCACTACTCCAAAACAATATCGATGCATTACATGATTCACACACATAACACGACCCAGTGTCGGACTGAGTCAATTCATTAACCCCGGTTGCACTTCGTGCATGGTGGTCGAATCTGGGCTCAGGCCGACCTAGGCTACCAACAAGGAAAATACGATGTTCTACCTATTATACGTACCTGATTTGTGATTACGTCTGACTGTGATCCGTGAACCCTAATACAGTAATGGGGAGGTCGCCTGGGACGGAGATGAGGGATGAAATACTCACACAGTAATGGGGAGGTCGCCTGGGACGGAGATGAGGGATGAAATACTCCCTCCTCCTGCATATATATACACTTCAACCATTCCCTCCATTAAATTCTCATACCCCATCATCCATTGGTATTTCCTAGGTTCAATGACCCCTTCATTAAATTCTCACACCCCATCATCCATTGGTATTTCCTAGGTTCAACGACCCCTTCATTAAATTCTCACACCCCATCATCCATTGGTATTTCCTAGGTTCAACGACCCCTTCTCCTTTTTAAAGAATAAATGACGGCTAGGGTTTGTGGAAGCACCCTTTCATCATAATTCCTTTAACCGGGTAATTGGGTAATTAACACGGTTCACTTAACCTTTTCACTCAACCTCTTAAATGGTATGGTTCACTTAATTAATGTGTTCGACTCGACTGATTCAACTAGAATCGTCCGATTAGAAATTACTTTTCAATTTAACTGGGTAATTCATACTTAACCAGCTAAAAAAATTTTTTTTCCGGGTCTTTACAAGTCGAGTCAGTTTCAGAACATGTGCATTAAGCCGACGCCAGTCGCATGTATGAGCTATGAGGGTCATGTGTACCCAAGTATACGATGATGACATCATGAACACAGTAGAAAAGAATGAGTTATTAGAGTATATGAAGGCATGCAGTTTATTTTTTTATTATTATATATATAGTGGATCGTATAATTAGTGTTAGGTCGTTTATCGCGTTAGGATGCATTACGGGCAGTTTGGGTGGGTTGATAGTCTTAGAGCATATCATTATGATGTTTTAGTGTTTGTTTGATTTTATAGGATTTTTCCCAATTTTTATGGATTTTTTTAAGGATTTACTTCGAGTTAGTTATGATACTTGACTCGAGTCGGAGATGAGTCAAGTATTATTTACGAGTTTGCCACTCAACATATTTTCACCCCGACCTTTTCTCCTCCACGCCCAAACCCTAACTGCCGTGCCGCCCCTGTTTGCGGGCCACCACCGCCATGGCCGACGTCGCCTGGCTGCCAATCGACGCCGCCCAACCCAGCCACTGCGTCGACCTGCCGCCCCGACCAGGCCCGGCCACAAGCTGGCCGCCGCGACGCAAGGAAGCCACGCCTTTGCGTCGTGCTACCGTCGCCAATCGTGCCGCTGGGCACCGTTGCCGCCGTGATCCAGCAGTCGCCTCGGCACCGCCCTCGACCCCTCAGCCACCTTTCCCGACCGGAGCGGAGGCCAACGCCGGCCTGGCCAGCCGGATCTAGCGACCCATTGCCGCCACTCCATCTTAGCCTTTTTCCGGCAAGCCGCTGCCTCCATTGGCCACACCGATGTCATAGATGCGTCGGGCTCACCGAGCCGGTTCCAATGGACCCAACGCGACCACTATCTGGCCAGGAATCACCTCCGGCAACTCTTGCCGGAAAACCGCCAGAAGCTGCCTGAAAACCACCGGAACCCGCAGGAAAACCGGAATTTTGGAATTAGCTAGAATTCACCGGATCTTCTGCGGAGCGAACCCAGTTGGACTCGATCGAACTTCGGATGCCGGTGAGCGCTGAATTTGAGGTTCGAGACTCGCAACCGAACCCTAGTCGTCATCGATGGCCGACGACGCGAGGTATAATTAGCTCTGATTTGATTATTGAAATTGATTATTGCTAGCACAACATGCGAGGACTAATTATTGATGTGATTAATGCTTAATTACGAATGAAGTGATAAGAGACATGATTTGATGAATAGTGCTTGAATGTAAGTGATCTAATGAAGTAGATCAGGTCAGAGCATGATAAGTGACCACGACATAAGTTACAGACACATAATAAAATTAGTATGAATAGGATGAGCTAGGATTAATTATTTCTATGATTTTCTGATTGTTATGTTGATGGATGCTTGCATTGTGATTGTGATGTTATTGAGTTTGATGCATCATTTAATTAGCGGGCGTTAGTATTTAGTTTTGATGTGTAGGTATGGAGTAGGAGCTTGCTGCCTAGGCGCAATAACACGCTTGGAGCTTCTACCAGGTTTGTTTAGGACTCGTTTGTTTTACTCTTTTCTATTGTATGTTTGTTTTAATGCCTACAGGACGAGTTAAGTGGCACTTTATCGCATCCCACTTAACTCGGGCCATTTAACCGAATAGTTTTCCGGATTAATAACCCCTCAAGGATGAGATCCCTCGAGGATGATTTCGAAAACAAGATCCACCACAAGTTGCCTTCGGGCCTATTATATAACTCCCTACCCAAGCCTATATATATATATAGTTTTTGCGTTTCTGTGAGACGAGAGATGGAGAAATCGACTGCACGTACCATGCAGAGGATGCCGGGACTGCCAGCGGACTGTTCCATTCCCGAGGGATCCTGACAACTCCGCGTTTGAGTTCCTCACACCCGGAGAATGTGGAGGTATACGGGTACTGTTAAGTACAGCGCATGTCCGGACTTGTGGTTCAAAGGGTACTAAAGGCGACTGTCTGAGAGTACTCGGCCTTCTTGCTCAAGGCCAGGAGAAATATGGAGGTAAGGAGAAGGCTTAGGATAAAGTTTTACGTGAAGTACTGAAAAAGAAGTGCCGAGAGCGGCATAGTACCAACAGCAGATCAGTAAGTTCGGGATGCTACCGGGTCTGCAACCCAGTGGCTCCTCAGTAGTGCCCTTCAGAGTGTTCACGTGGAGTATATGATGTTTTCTTTCATATGAGAGTTTGCTCTCATAGCCAGCTTGTTATAGTTATTTTATTTTCCGAACCAGTAATACTTGTTACTGACGTGTTTTTATACTATATGTAGGTAATAATCATGAGTTGGAAGAGCCAGCTTGGACGGAGGAGGAATGAGGTCTTGTGCACACACACATATTAGATTTCTGAATGTTTAATATTGTATTATTATGTTATTACATTGTGAATGACATGATTAAATGTTTGAGCATGATGATATGATGTGAATGAAATGCTAAGACACGATAACGGAATACAAAATATGATCAGAGTTGAGCAGTAGAAGTGTAGTGGGTTGAGACCCAAGCTTCAGAATGAATACGTTATAAATGAGATTCTGTGTGATTGTTAATGCATGCCGATATATTTGTATGTATATTATTTTGACAGGGTGGGCCCATAATGGCACTTTTAGGGGAGACTCTGTCAGTTTTACTTCAAAATTTTCATCGATTTTGCTCATAATTGTGATGGTGTGAAATTTAATTTGCATGTCATTCATCTAGTACCATGTTAGGATTTTGTGCATGCATTCATTCATGACGGATCGTATCTTCATCTTAAGATGCCGAGATTAGATCTGCATGAGTTAGGTTCGGGTTAGCCGACCTAACCGGGGCCTGTAACATGCTGGTTTGGTTCACGAGCGTGAACCGGATTTGGGGTGTTACAAGAGGTCCCATGACAATATTAGCTGGCTATTAGACATAGTCCAAGAGATGGATATGGCAATGCCCCATTTGGAGAGAGGCAAGTAGAGGTAGAGATTCTTATTGAGGCCTCTAAGCTGGAGCATGTACTACCACCACTGCTGCCACTGGCATAGTTTTTGTATGTCCCTACAGAGCCACCTGCAGTAGGGATGCATGAGATTCTGGCACCAGGGATGCCAATGGGAGTTCTAGTCCCCCGATAGGCTGATAGTGAAGCAGAGATAGTGAGGCCACGACAGTTTCTTGAAGAGGGCTCAGGCAGTCGGGGCCCATGGCACCATCATTCCAAGAAGTGTTGGGACGTCGTCCGTTTCTTGAAGAATGTTGGACAATTGTTCTACGGGAGCACAAATCACAAGGTGGCTTTAGAGTGGATCGACACAGCCCGAGGAGTTTCGATGTACATGGGCTGTCCTCTAGGGTTCTAGGTGCATGTGGCCACTGGGGCCATGCAGAGTATGGGCAAGCTATGGGGGAGTCTGCCCATACCACATTACTCGGGACCACGGCCCTAGAACATATATCATGGGATGAGTTTTGGAATGTCTTCTACTACCAATACTTCTTCACTAATGTCAAAGCAAAGAAGAAGTTATTGTCATTAAGACAATAGGAGGGTATGTCTATGGTGGAGTACTAGGCAAGGTTCCTAATGTTGAAGAGGTTTGTTTTGTGCCCTTTTGTGTCAGAGAGTGTGAGCTGCCCAGTTTGTGTCTAGTTTGAATATTAGCCTGAGATCAGTTGTTACCACATTCTCATGTTTGACATTGGTTAAGGCAGTTATAAAGGTCCTAGAGTGCAAACATGCTTATGTGTCACACCATCAAACTAGGGCCACTGGTTAGTCTAGTGGCCAGAGACAAAGCTGCCAAGGCCAGGATCAATGGGGCCCGCAACAGCAAAGATAGAGGACGGATGGCAGAGGCACTACATATGCTGTCAACGGACAATAGATCTAAAGGTTCCTTTAGCAGACGCAGTCCTTCCAGGCCATTAGGAATATCTGATTTTCCCGTAGTACCAAAGGTTCCACTCCACTAGTGTTCATGCTGGAGGGCCACTTGCACACGCTTTTTATGCTGTGAGATGCTGCACCATACTGTCGAGTGCCTAAGGTAGATACAGCAGCAGCAGCACTACAAAACAATACCAGCCCCAACGTACCAACCTCTCTAGTAGCATCCATAGCAACAGCTAGGACTGCTTGCACCTCTGCAACGGCCACTTCTCCCCGTATCACTGGCCCAACTTCAAGTGTAGGGAGGGAGAGGTGACCAGCAACTACGGACAAAGCAGGTGGTCAGCAAGTAGCAGGCAACATGAGTACGAAGAGTGGGGAGAAAGAGGAAGAGGAAGTGGATGGCCATCTCCATTGGGAGGGCAACAAGAGGAGAGGAAGGAAGTGTGGGGAAGCAAGAGAGGGGGAGGAAGAGTGGATGAGGAAGGAAGAGATATGGGAAGGAGGGTGTTAGGGCTTTCTAGTTTTAAATAGACTCCTCTACCTCGACCTTGACCTCTCCTAGAATTCTTGAAAAAGGCACCACCTTGTTCCTAAAAAAGAAGAATGAGGGTGCTCAAAGAGATCCAAGAAGATGATCTCTACAATAGTGTGCTCAAACCCTACACTAGTAAGAGAACTAGGTCAAGAAGAAGAACATCGAATTGTTTCTCTATGATTGGAAAATTATTATTTTTCTGCTTTCTTCATTATTCTCTTTTCTCTATATAAATTAATAGCATACAACTCATTTTCCATGTTTTCCCTATCACGCCACTATATTCACTAATGCTATAACAAATCAATTATTTTGAATTATGTACTAACTATATCTATAACAATTCCCCTTCCATTACTAAAATCTTTATTTAAGATCCCTCAACTTAGTCCTACATCTAATACCTAATAGGGTAAGATCCTGTTTATAAGTGAAAATAAACTATAAATCTTGAACTTGGTTAACTACTTTTGAAGAGAAAACTTAAGCTTATTACATTGCACTAATTGGAAGGTCATTACAAATGGTATTAGAGCAACCTAGTTTCGTGTTAGATAATAGGCTAGGCTGAGGATGTTGGCTAGGTTATTGGTCACTGGAGAAAGAAGTCACTACTTGGGATGGGCTAGCAACAAAGTATAGGAATTTCGAGGACAAAATTTCTTAAGATGGGTAAATAGTGAGACCCCTCTTAATCCCATATCTAATACGTACTGGGGAAAGATCATATTTATAAATAAAAATGGACTATAGATCTCAATTTGGCTAACCACTTTTGATGAAATGGCTTAGGCCTATTATGTTGCACTTTGTGTTGAGTCATTACACTTTGTCTTCAAGGTTGAACCAAAATTTTCTTTAAATTCAATAAACAGGAAATGAAGCATTCAAAATAGTAATCCATAACTTGCATCTACTTATCGACTTTCCAGTGGCTCTTGTTTAGATTCAGTATTCAATTGATATATTAGTAGTGCAGGTGTAATTTTCTCCTTCAATAGTGAAATGTGGAACACATTGTGCAGCTAAGATCTTGCAAGAAGCTACAACCTATAAGATACTTCCCAACATGCTCAACATCTCATAAGGGCCAAAGTATTTACTTGAAAGCTTTGTTTATTTGCCACCCATGTGTGCTATCTATGAGGCTGCAAATGAAGATACACCCAATTCCTCACTTTGTACTCTTTCTCTCTCTATGCCTCAAATCACACTATTGTTTCATCTGATTTGGTGAAATTTCATCTACCTCACATTGGTAGATAGGCAAGCAAAGTCGGTCGTGTCATGTTTTAGACTGCCTCAACAGGACTCATTTAGATCACTATATTGTAGCTTATAAGGTAGTATGTATAAAGTTCGGTCTTGTTGCATGTAGCTCAACAGCCTATGCTAGCCATTTAATCCATATTTTTGGCCTACCATTTGTAAAACATCTTAATTATTGTTCCAATGTTCTATTTAGAGCCTCCATTTGTCTATTAGCTTTTAGGTGATAAGACGAACTATAACTACATGAGGTACCCTAAGGCTTAAATAGTTCTGTACAATAAGTACTACTGAAAGTACCATCACAATTATAAACAATTGATGAAGGCAACCCATGTAATTTCAATACCTTTTGATAGAATTTTTCTTCAACCACAACTGTTGTACATGGGTGACTCAATGCAATGAAATGAACTGCCTTTGATAGCCTATCCACCACGACCAAAATTGTATCTTTTCCTAAATTTTTTGGAAGACAAGTAATGAAATCCATGGAGATATCTAGCCACACCTTGTTGGGCAATGTAAGAGGCTACAATATACCAACTAGTGTCATATACAACCTTCTTCATGGGTGGAATTATGAAATTCTATAATGATAATAGGAATAAAACCCATGGACTTATGGAGATATATCCTCTTTTTGTAAAAAAATAATACCATCCCTTAAAGTCCAATTTAAATTAAGATTATTGTCAATCACTTTTTTCATGATATCTCATAGTTCTAGTTATACCTCATAGCTCAGCTTTATTTCTTCTAACCAGGTTCGTTGCAGCTAAGATATTGCATTACACTCTCCACTTGCTGTAGAATTAGCTTGTTGCCCTTCACATGGATCTTCTAATGAATTAGTTGATGGCAAATTATTGAAAGATAAAGCTTCTAAACAAATCATCTACCCTATTGCCTTGGAATTTTTTCCCTGCGCATACTCATATACGGAAATCATAATCCACTAGCTTTGCTAACCATTTTTTTGGGGAATGGTAGACATTCTTTGTTCCTTCAAGTATTTCAAACTTGAATGGTCTGTTTGCACAAGGAATTTTCTTCCCAAAAGATAATGCTGCCACTTTTGCACTACTAGCACCAAAGCCATCATTTCTTTTCTCATATGTTGACAGAACCAAATTCCTCCCATGTAAAGCTTTGCTATAATAAGTAATCGGTCTCATATTTTATATAAACACTACGCCCAAACCATTACCATGTGCATCACATTCTATCTCAAAAATAAATTGAAAATTTGGCAATGGTAACAAAGGTGTTTTATTTAACTCCAATTGCAACTGATAAAAAGCATTTGTAGCATTCTCATTCCATACAAAACTATCTCTCTTGAGCAAGGAGGTTAGTTGTTCCGCTATGTTGCCAAAATCCTTTATGAATTTTTTATAGTAACCAGGGATCCCTAAAAATCCTCATAAAGCCTTTCCTAATTTTTGCAATTCCCACCTCATTATAGTTGCCATCTTCTCATCATCCATTTGCCCCCCTATTAGACATTACACGTTCGAGATAATGTACTTGCTCATATCCAAAACAACATTTTTCCCTCATAGCAAATAGTGTGTTATTTTGCAATATTTGCAAGGTCAATTCCAAGTGATGAAGGTATTATTTTGCTCATGTCCATTAACTAAAATGTCAGAAGAAAATACTAAGATAAGTTTGTGGAGATGATCCTTGAGCATTTCATTCATAAGGGCTCAAAAAGTAGATGGTGTATTTATCAATCCAAATTGCATGACCTTGAGCACATAATTCTCACGATGAGTGTGAAACGTACAATTTTCATCCTCCCCAATTCCTTCAATTGAATATAGCCGTTTGCATTTATGGCCTGATGTATATTTCTCATCACACCTAAAACACAACCATTTATCATTCCTTTCTTAAAGTTATTGAACTTTCGTTTTCTTGCTAGGCAAAGGGTAGCTTTTGCTACTACTATTGGTATCTTTGGACTTGTAAAAAATCTGCTATTTCTTTTTGAATTAATTCTATTATAATCATCGCTCCCTATATTGCTCAATTGATACATAATTCGTTAGCATCCTCCAATCATTTTGGTTTTCTTGAAGTTACCTCAATTGTCAAATAATCCTTCAAACTAATAATATAGCTGCTCACTTTTGATGTCATACCTGCTCACTTTTTACTCCTCAGTCAAATCCTTAACCCTACAAGTAATTTTCTATGATGAATCTGGTACTCTTTAACTGTTCTAATTTGAGTAAGTCTAGTGAGGTCCAAAAAAATCTTAGATGGACCGAATTGGCTATTCATCAGTTCCTTCAATTTTGGGCACCAAAATTTCTTCTGAGTTTCCATTAACAAATCAAACCAGATATGAGCATCTCCCTTCAAATGATAACCAACAATATAAACCTTATGTTTTTCATGAATGCAATGTAATGTGAAAAATCTATCATATTTGCTAATTCATGTAATGATCACCCTCTTCATTATAGTTAGGAAAACTAAGCTTAACAAATTTTGGTAACTCTTCAAGATCAGAATTAGAATTAGAAAAATTCCAATTCAAAGGATTGATTTGTATATATTTAGAATGTGTATCTTGATTCATCAATTTCGCCTTTCCCCTTGTTGAACTGCTTTCCTACAGATGCAAGAAATCTCGATTCTTGATCTTTGCATTTCCTTTGGCCAAACTAGCCACAGGTAGATCTTTTGTATGGCTCATACCTGCGATATTGGAGCACAAAATCTGGATATCACTCAATCTATTTGTAAGATCCAACAAATAATAATGCTATTTTTGAAACTACTTACTTTGGTTCTGGATTGCAATTGCATTGTTGTAGCATGCCATCTCCAATTTTGCAAAATGATCGTTCACTCCTTTATCTTGGTCTAATACCATTTTGTTAGAGCTTTCTAGATTTGATCAAATTCCTCTTCCTTGACCTCGACCTCTATTGGAATACTTGACAAATGATGTCTTCTTGTTCCTGAAAATAGAAGAATGGGGTGCTTAGAGAGATACAAGAATATGATATCTACAATAACGAGCTCAAACCCTAAACTCGTAAGAGAATTGGGTGAAGAAGAAGAACAGCAAACTATTCTCTATAATTGGAAAATTGTTATTTCTTTGCTTACTTCATTACACTCATTTCTCTATTTACACTAATGGCATACAACTCATTTCCCCTATTTTCCTTGTCACATTACTATATTCACAAATACTAACAAATCAGTTATTTCAAATTATATACTAATTATATCTATAGCAAAGGGAGAGCTATAGGTACCTAGTGGTGGTGTCCTTGTCGCTGGCCGGTGAAAAGGTTATGGGTGGAAGCTAGGGAAGAAGTGGATGAAGGAAGAAGGGGAAGAGACCATAGAGCTTAATGCTTGACATCCAATGGTGGAAATTGTCCCTTTTCCCATCTTATGTCATGTCACTGGAAATGCTGGATAATCATGTTTTTCTATGTAACAATAGAAAAACAAGAAATTTGACCATTTTCACAACTTTCTCACGTCTCTTTAACTTTTCTTTCATGAATAACAAGTCTTTAGGTAGCTCAATAATATCATAAACATCTTTATATTCCATAGGCTTCATCTCATTTTTCATGGCTTTAATCCAATTATCGAAGTTAGACCCAATTTGACTTGACTATAAAATGTAAGACTATCTTGCAAGCCTATATTAAATAAATACTTATTGAGATAAATGATATAATCATTCAAAATTAGTTGTCTCCATTTTTTCTCTAGTGGATCGTCTTAAAGACATGTCAATTTGATTATTTTGAACTCCATCAACATGAATAGTTTTTTGAACTCCATCAACATGAATAGGTGATGGTTCCTGAATGGGAAGAAGAACCATAGGAAATGTATTTATCCAATGTAGATTTTGTATCATGTCTATCTGTAGTGGGAATGTTAACACGTTCCATTGAAATACAATTTCATTTGTTTGATCATTCTCACTATAACCAACATCCTCATTAAATTTGGCATTCTGTGTTTTAAAAGAGGACTAATTTAAAAGATCATAAAACTTGAAACTTCTTGATATCTCCAAGTCAATTACAAAGTATTATCTGTTAAATTTTTAGAATCCCGCTTTTTTTCCTATGACATATAAGGTTGAACTTTATATGAACAACTCAGACATATAAGTGCCTAATATTAAGTTTTTTAGTAGTCTACAACTCTTACGAGGTTTTAGCTAGTATTTTGGCATTGAAAATTACAAGACACAACTCTCATGGACAAAATAATAATTAATTTTGTAACACCCCGTTTTGGCTCACCCGTGAACCGACCCAGAAATGTCACCGGCGACCGAACTGTTCGCTAATCTACTAAATTCGGTTAAGCCGACCCGGATCTACCCTCGGCGTCTCAAAATGCAGATGCAAATGTGAAGTGCATGGATGGGATGTGTGGGTTCTAATGTAGTCCTACATGCATGTCATGATGTGCAAGCAAACCAAACCATGCAAAATGCAACAATTTAAATAAAAATTCATTAATTTTTACAAAAAAAATGGACAGAATCTCCCTTAAAAGTGCAATAGGGGCCAACCTGTCCACAACAGGGGTATATAATATTTTATCAAAATACGACAAAACATAACAATCTACTGTGACATTCCATCGTTATCTCATTTGTTTTCATCTGAGCCGAGGCTGAACTCAAGGCTCCCTAATCATTCACATCTACCCGTTTATTTCATAACAAGCAATTCATCCAATTAAACACGTCAAAATTATCATTCACATAGCATTAACACAACATCATTATACGTTACACGCGGCAGGTACATGTGTGCACGGTTCTGTTCTGCTCCTCCGCAATCCCGATAGCTTTCATCGCTCGCATTCCTCACCTACATATATATAGAAAAACCATCAATAACGAGTGTTACCGGCCCGAAAAATAACTGATATCAATCTGGCACAGGAGAGCAAACTCTCCTGTTGAATGAAAACCATATACTTCCTCAAGAACTCTCATCAGGGCACATACGGGAGCCGTCGCCCTCAGGTTGACAGCGTCCCCCTATCTTTCACATTCTCATACCTCGGCCATTTCTCTATCGCTTCTCGCATCAAATCTCATTCCTTTCTGCCCTCTGCACCTTCCATATTACTCCTGGCCTTGAGCACGAAGGCCGAGTACTCTCAGGCAATCGCCTTTAGTACCCTTTGAAACCACAAGTCTAGACATGCGCTGCAATGCAGTACCCGTGAACCTCCACACTTCTCCGGGTTTGAGGAACTCAAAGGTGGAGTTGTCAGGAATCCCTCGAGAATGAAACGGCCCGCACACCATTCCAGAGCCCACTATCGACACACACGTGCCCGCTCGCGTAGCATGGTAGTCAGATTTCCCTCATTCAATCTCTCACAAAAATGCAAAAACTATACATATATATAGGTCTGGGTTGGGATTTATACAATAGGCCCGTAAGCAACGTGAGCTGGATCTGAAGTTCGAAAACAAACTCGAGGGATCTCATCCTCGAGGGTTATTAATTTAGAAAATTGTTGGCTAAATGGCCCGAGTTAAGTGGGATCCGATAAAACGCCACTTAACTCGTCCTGCACATGATAAATCAAATACACAATAGAATAGCGTAAATCAGAGAACGAGTCCTAAACGGACTTGGTAGAAGCTCCAAACGGGTCCACGCGCCTAGGCGGCGAGCTCCTACACCGTACCTACACAATCAAGCTAAAAACTAACGCCCGCATGATGAATCACACATCCTATAGCATGCACACACAATCAACACAATCACGCATCAATCAACACACATCAACCTATATCAATTCTAGCAAGTCTACTTAGGCTAGTTTGCATTAGATCATGATCATTACCTAGTTACCCTAATTAGTTTCTTAGCCTCCATTTTTAACACCACTCAATCAAACAAATTTCATATTTTATCCTTAATCAAATCTACATTTATATATATTATTATAACACACAATTCACCAATCCTAGCATGCAATTCTAATAAGCAATACTTTCAAATAATTAAGTTAAAAATAAATTATACCTCGCGTCGTCGAAAATCGGCGACGGTTAGGGTTTCCGTTTCGTGGCTCGAAACTCGAATTCGGCACCTAGCGGCGTCCGAAGTCCGATCAGATTGGATCGGGTGCGTTCGGCGGATGATCCGGCGAATTTCCCACGAATCCAATTTTCCGGCGGTTCCGGCAGTTTTCCGGCGGGTGTCAGCGATTTTCCGGCGGTTTTCCGGCGATGATTCGGGACGGGGCAATCAGGGGGTCTATCGGCACCAGCTCGACGAGCTTGGTCCAATGGTGGTGTCAAACAAGGTAGCCGAGGCGGCGATGGCCGTCAACGGCGGCGTCGAAAATGGGTGGCGGCGGCGGCGGTGGCGTGCTCCGATCGGGGCTGCGGCCGGCCTCGACGGCGGTCGGGATGATGGGGAAACGTCGGCGACGGCGAGGGATGGTCGTCGGGGTCACAGCGGCGGCGAGGCCCGGACGGTGGCGAATCGACGAGGGAGCGCGTCGCGGCTTGTGGGGCGATTCCGGCGTCGTGGCGGCGAGACGGTGGCCGGGGTGGGTCGTGGCGGCACGACGACTGCACGGCAGGCGGCGGCGTCGTCGGCGGCTGCACGGCGTCGGCGGCGGCGACGACAGCAGTGGCGGCGGCAAGGGTTTGGGTGAGAGAAGTGTCGGGAGGGAGAAGAATACCCTCAATGGTAGTTTCGTAATTAAGTATTGACTCGATTCCTACTCGAGTCAAAATAATAACTAGTTCGTAATAAATTCTAAAAAAATCTAGAAAAATATGGAAAAATTCCATAAAATAAAACAAACACAACAACATCCAAATGGCATGCTCTATAACTAATAACCCACCCGAATATAATCCAACGCGTCCTAACGCGTTATTCGGCCTAAAACTATTTCTCCGATCAAACATATAAAAAGAAATAAATACTGCATACTTTCATATATTCTGATAACTCATATCTCACCATCTTCTCGACGTTATCATCATATATTCAGGTACACCTGACTCTCATCGCTCATAACTCACGGCTGGCCTCGACTCAGCACGCGGTTCATGAAACTGACTCGACTCGAACCAACGGTCGAACCGACTGGTTCGGTAACGTAAAACCCTGACTCGAGTCACGGGTTTTACAACCTTCCCTCCTTATAAAAATTTCGTCCTCAAAATTTTAGATTAAGGAGGTTTCACTCTGGTAGCTATCTACTAAATGTGAAATCCGAGGTGAGACGCGTGCGTACCTGTCACGTTTGTCGTATCCTCCAGTGCTTCAGCAATCGTGGCTGTGTCCATCCCTGCTGCCCAAGGTGGTACCGAAATGGATGGTCCTGGTGGTGGTGTTGTTTGCATTCCTCTCTGATCCAAGGCTTGCTGTTCTTGTCCTGTCATGATAGCTACAAGTCCTCTCTGCTGCTGCCTCAGTGGCTGTTGGTCTCTGCCTCTCTACTGTGGTTGTTGCTGGGGAGCTGGGAGTGCAAGTTTCTGCAGAGGTGCTGGGAGTGTCACTTGTTGGGTCTGGCTAGTTGGACAAGTTGCGGCTCTATGCCCTGGTTGACCGCAACTATAGCATACGTCTGTGCCTACACTGCACTCTGCAACTCTATGTCCTCGCTGACCGCATCTGTAGCATGCGTCTATGCCTGCTCTGCACTCACCTCCATGACGACATCGACAATTCTAACAGAAGGGTGCTCTGTGGCCCTGAACTTGGGCATCCATAGCCCTCATGGCAACTGGTGCATCTGACCGATGTCTCTGTTGTTCTCCGTGCTCTGGCTGATACGGCCTCGAATGTTACTGCCTCTGGTCAACATCCTGGCGAGGTCTAGCCGCTATAACTCGTTCTGCCTCACTTGCAGCTCTCACAACATCACCAAAAGTAGCAAACTTCCTATCCAAATAGGCCATCCTGATCTCGTGATTGAGGCCTTCGTAAAAACTCTCTATCCTTCTTTCTTCGGTGGACACCAAGTCTGGTGCAAATCTCTCTAGAGCTCTAAACGTAGTCTCGTATTGTACCACCGTCATTGTCCCTGCCTCAGCATCCGGAATTCCCGTTCCTTTCTTATCCTGACGTTTGGCGGGAAATACTTTCCAGCGAATTCCACTCTAAATTCCTCCCATGTGATGTCCTGGGGCTGACGATGGGCGAATATAGAATTCTAGACCAAACTCCACTATATCATGGCTTCGTCCTGGAATGCTCCTGTGATGATGCACACTCGGTGCTCCATGGGGCATGCCATAGTGTCAAACACACCTATGGTTGACGATATCCACAAGAATGCCTCTTTCGCGTCCAACTTTCCAAAGAAAGGTCGTCCACCATTCTTCACGAACTTCTCGTACTACCACAGTCCCAATTTCCTCATATCCACTGATTTGTTCGATCCTTCTCCTTGCTCATACCGAGGAATTTGTGGTCCCGTACCTGCTGGTATACCGTCAAATCTTGCAGCTCCACTTCCACCTGCAGTCTGCCCGCTACCTATTGCTGCGGTTCCACTGATGTCTAGTCTCATCCTCGCCTGAAGTGGGGCAAATAAAAGAGCTGTCGTTAGAGTAGTCCTCTGTTGCAGCTGTGGAGGAGGAGGCGGCGGCACGGGGTCTGTGGAAACTCCTGGCTCTCCCGGTGCCTCTTCACCCACTACTGGTCTCTTCTCAGTTCTGGCCACAGAAAGGGTTATTTGTTTGAGCTCTCTCCTGAATTCCTCCTGATCTTGCTGCATTTGTCTCTGAGCTTCCATCAACCTGGTGATCCCTGCGTCTCTCTCCTGTCACCTACTTCTGGTGCCGTAATTGTCACGACCACTGTCTTGGTCCCGGCGACTATCTTGGTGATGGCTCTCACCACGTCGGCTTGCTGAAACTGGCACACCGACCTCTACTGGTGGCATGGCAGTCCTAGGTTGACTGGAGGCGGCATCACTGTGAACAGGGCTAGGACTATCCTGTCTAGCTACTGGAGGCGATGGGGTCCTGATCTGCGTCCGGCGGGTCTGTGTCACCATCCTGCAAGTAGTTCCTGCTCTAGTCTACTCGCCTGTCACACTACCTATTTGTAAGGAAATCTACAATCAAAAACATTAAAACAAAAAAATACCTGTCAGAACAGCTTGGAGCAGCTTCAGCACACATGTAACCTGTAACGCATCTACCATCCTAATCAACCAAGGGTTAGCTTTGATGCCACTGCTGGTATCAGAGAACACATGCCAAGAGTTGGCTCTGATACCACTATTATAACACCCCGTTTCGGCTCACCCGTGAACCGACCTTGAAATGTCACCGGCGACCGAACCGTTCGCTAATCTACTGGGTTCAGTTAAGCTGACCCGGAACTGCCCTCGATGTCTCAAGATGGAAATGCAAACATGAAAAGCATGGATGGGATGCGTGGGTTCTAACGTAGTCCTCCATGCATGCTACGATGTGCAAGCAAAACAAAACCATGCAGCGGCAAGAAATTTTTAATTAAAAATTATCCACAACAAGGGTATATAAATATTTTATCAAAATACAATAAAACATGATAATCTACCGTAGCATTCATCATTATCTCTTTCGTTTCAATTGAACCGAGCCTGAACTCCAAACTCACTACTCATTCACATTTATCCATTAATTTCATATCAAGCAATTTATCTAAACAAACACATCAAAATTATCATTCACATAGCAATAACACACCGTCATTATAGATTACACCCGGCAAGTACATGTGTGCGCGGTTCCGCGCTGCTCCTCCACAGTCCCGACAGCTTTCATCCCTCGCATTTCTCACCTACATATATATAGAAAAACCGTTAGTAACGAGTGTTACCGGCCCGGAAAATAGCTAATATCAATCTGGCACAAGAGAGCAAACTCTCCTGTTGAATGAAAACCATATACTTCCTCAAGAACTCTCATCAGGGCACATACGGGAGCCGTCGCCCTCAGGTCGACACCGTCCCCCTATCTTTCACATTCTCATACCTCGGCCATTTCTCTATCGCTTCTCGCAGCAAATCTCATTCCTTTCTGCCCTCTGCACCTTCCATAATACTCCTGGCCTTGAGCACGAAGGCCGAGTACTCTCAGGCAGTCGCCTTCAGTACCCTTTAAAACCACAAGTCTAGACATGCGCTGCAATGCAGTACCCGTGAACCTCCACACTTCTCCGGGTTTGAGGAACTCAAAGGTGGAGTTGTCAGGATCCCTCGGGAATGAAACGGCCTGCACACCATTCCAGAGCCGACAATCGACACACACGTGCCCGCTCGCGCAGCACGGTAGTCGGATTTCCCTCATTCAATCTCTCACTGAAACCGCGAAAACTATACATATATAAAGGTTTGGGTTGGGATTTATGCAATAGGCCCGAAGGCAACGTGAGCTGGATCTGAAGTTCGAAAACAAACTCGAGGGATCTCATCCTCGAGGGTTATTAATCCGGAAAATCGTTGGCTAAATAGCCCGAGTTAAGTGGGATCCGATAAAATGCCACTTAACTCGTCCTGCACATGATAAATCAAACAGACAATAGAGTAGCGTAAATATAGAGAACAAGTGCTAAACGGACCTGGTAGAAGCTCCAAACGGGTCCACGCGCCTAGGCAGCGAGCTCCTACACCGTACCTACACAATCAAGCTAAAAACTAATGCCCGCATGATGAATCACACATCCTATAGCATGCACATAATCAACACAATCACTCATCAATCAACACACATCAACCTATATCAATTCTAGCAAGTCTACTTAGGCTAGTTTGCATTAGATCATGATTATTACCTAGTTACCCTAATTAGTTTCTTAGCCTCCATTTTTAACACCACTCAATCAACAATTTCATATTTCTATTCTTAATCAAATCTACATTAATATATATATATATATATATATATATATATATATTTATAACACACACACAAATCCTGGCATGTAATTCTAATAACCAATATTTTTAAATAATTAAATTAAAATAAATTATACCTCGCGTCGTCGAAAATCGGCGACGGCTAGGGTTTCCGTTTCGTGGCTCGTAACTCGAATTCGACACCTAGTGGCGTCCAAAGTCCGATCAGATTGGACCGGGTGCGTTCGGCGGATGATCCGGCGAGTGTCGGCGGTTATCCGGCGAATTCCGGCGGTGTTTCGGCATTGATTTGGGACGGGGCAATCAGGGGGTCTATCGGCACCAGCTCAACGAGCTTGGTCCAATAGTGGTGTCAAACAAAGCAGCCAGGGCGGCGATGGCCGTCGGCGGCGGCGTCGAAAATGGGTGGCAGCGGCGGCGTGCTCCGATCGGGGCTGCGGCCGGCCTCGACGGCGGTCGGGATGATGGGGGAAACGTTGGCGATGGCGAGGGGGTGAGACTGGGGTCACAGCGGCGGTGACGGCGATCGAACGGTGGCGGAATCCGGCCTGGAGTGGCGACAACCGAGGCGGCGCGCTGGCAGGCGATCGGTGGCCAGGGTTGGTCGTGGCGACACGGCAACGGTATGGCAAGGTAGGGAGGCGTCGATCGGCGGCGGCGGGAGCACACACGGCGAGGGTTTAGGGAGGGTAAGTGTCGGGAGGGAGAAGAATACCCTCAATGGCAGTTTCGTAAATAAGTATTGACTCGATTCCTACACGAGTCAAATTAATAACTATTTCGTAATAAATTCTAAAAAAATCTAGAAAAATATGGAAAAATTCCATAAAATAAAACAAACACAACAACATCCAAATGGCATGCTTTATAACTAATAACCCACCAAAATATAATGCAACGCGTCCTAACGCGTTATTCGGCCTAAACTATTTCTCTGATCAAACATATAAAAAGAAAAAATACTGCATACTTTCATATATTCTGATAACTCATATCTCACAATCTTCTCGACGTTATCATCATATATTCAGGTACACCTAACTCTCATCGCACATAACTCACGGCTGGCCTCGACTCAGCACGCGGTTCATGAAACTGACTCGACTCGAATCAACGGTTGAACCGACTGGTTCGGTAACATAAAACCCTGACTCGAGTTACGGGTTTTATAGACGTAGTCAACCTCTTTGCAGTTTACAGGCGCTAGCATCATAGGAATGAGTTTGCATGAAATAAAATGCCCTACCATTCTCGCAATTAGCTTGTTTTTATCCATTGAATCTGGTTGTGGGATCTCCACGTGGTTAAATTGGGTTGCTACTAATGGAGAACTCAATATTGGCATTTCAGTCATTCCTTTCAATGCATATAATATATATTGACTTGAGTCATTATATAAGGTGATCAGCCTTCTTCAAGTTTTAGTTAGCTTTCAAAAAGGGGCATTTTTAGTCATTAACTCAAATATATGGTAATGGAGTCACTTCAAATATCAAAAGTTCTTCTCAACTTTTGATTTCTTACTCCAAGATAAAATTTCATTGGAAGAAAACTAAATTATACTATAAAAAAATACTTAATTCATAAGTTGATATTAATAATCTTATAAAATTTTCCTATCACTCAAAAGACAAAGGACATGCATCTTGTGATATCTAGAATTCAATCTCTATAGGTGTGCACTGCCATGGAAAGAAACATCCCATGATACAACAAAGAAACAACTTGTGGAAGCTCTATGGTAAATTAGTAATTAGGAGGCAAGTATTTCTCAACATAGTACTAATCATGCATATCTAAATGGATGGGTTATGCTTAACACAAAGGACAACTATCTAACCTTGAGTTTATGGGAACCCATATGAGGTTTGATATGTGTCCCATCCGTTCATCTATGACATAAAATTAACTATCCTTTATCAATTTATAGTACTAGTTTCAACCTACAAGACTACTACCACTTTTTTTTTAAAGTTACATTATTCCTTCTTCATATAGAGTTAGGAGTTCTTTTTGTTGGAGTTCGTGATATGAAACTTTGAAATTACATCTTGATTTTGACAATATATGAGGATAGGAGGAATGAACTTTCTAGTAATGTGATGAGCCCTTCAGCCACTGCCGTGGGTACGACTTTGACTTGATTACATTATCCTAACCATTCTTGACCAACTTCCTTTGAATCAAGATTATTTTAAGAACACAATAACTAAGAAATCTACAATTCTTCATATGTTCTAATTTATCCTTCTCGATATCAACTCCCCACTGACTCCCCACCAACTTCTGCATCTTTTGAACTCGAACTAGTTAAAAAAATCTTCCAACTACAAGATCTCTCGTATAAGGTCCAACACTTTGATAAATCCCACATAAATCATCACAAAGATACTCGAAAGTTTATAACTTCACAATTAGTTAGAAATTCCTTCATCAAAGTTCTTAAAATTGATTAAATTGTGAGTACCGTAATGTAGGTTCAAACAACAAATGCTTCAATAGAATTTTTGGAATTACACATATATAAATCCAAAAGTAGAAAAGATTTAGCAAATAGATTATTACAAACTTATTATCTTGCAAAACAAAACACAATGTTACCTTCATCGCCCATTGACTTACAAAGTCTCAAAATCATAGTTCATTAGTTTCACAGTTATGTCAATGCAATAAACCATATCACACTATATTGCTTTGAAATTTTTGGAAATATTAGAGCAAAGGATAAGGAAATTGCAAACCTCAAAGATGACAAAACCAAGGATGAATCAATAAAGAAGAAAACCCACTTGAAATCAAAATAACCCAAGATAGGATGCAATGGACGTTTTCTTCAGAACAAAACCAAGGATGAATCAATAAAGAAGAAAACCCACTTGAAATCAAAATAACCCAAGATAGGATGCAATGGACGTTTTCTTCAGAACAATATAGCCGGCCCCTACCCTAGGATATCCTAATGACTAATTACTTCAAGGATTTAACGGATTCTTCTTCCCACCCGAGTGCAACAACAAGCAAGACACCGCCTTTGTCTCACAAGCCCAGAATAACTTTAAGAAGTACTCTTAAAATTAGTTGACAAGACACAAAGTCAGGACCACTAGAAAATAGGATGAGAATAAGATTCAAGTGTATGCACTTGATGTTACCTCGATGCTCTCTAACTTTTGTAGCTCCCATATCTCCTACCTATTTATGAATGTACGTGACAACTCTTGGTATACCACAATATAACCAACAAAATAATAACTTCAAGTAATGGAAAAAGCTAAAAAAACTTTTACTTTTACATCAATTACATATGTTGGTTAATGCATTGATGTAAAGGAGAGTATGAGATGAGACTATATTTGACATCTCATATTCTCCTTTCGACTAGATTGAATCCCCTAATGGTTAAGTGTATAAGCGCTAATCAAGGCGCTTTCCGTCCTGGGAGCCAAATTGTTGTTAATATCATCATTGCTTATGAATGTACCCGACGTTCATAATCCTCAAAATATGTTACTTGGGCTGCTCTGAAGTTTGATATAGCTAAAACTTTTGATCGTATGAGATGAGACTATATTTGACATTTAAATCGGCCTTTGAATTAGTCGAAAGGAGAGTTATTAAATCAAACCAATTTAACAAATATCGAATTAAAATCAGTTTATTTTGAATCGGTAACAATCAATTCAATATTATAAATAAGTATTTTTTTATATCTTGTAAATACATAAAATATTAAATATTTGAAACATATTTATAATAATGAATAGTGATTTAATAATACTTAATACTCAACACAATTAAGTTTCAATAACAAGCAATAACTAAATTAAGGTTCAATTGTTACAAAATAAAATTATACATATTACGATAAATAGGAACTAGCCAGTAAACAAGAGGCTTTTTGAGACCAAATATAAATTATTAGTAAAATTCCAGTATGTAAAACCCATGACTCGAGTCAGAGTTATACGTTACTAAACCAGTCGGTTCAACCGTTGGTTCGAGTCAAGTAAGTTTCATGAACCTCGTATTGAGTCAAGGCTAGCCGTGAGTTATGAGCGAAGAGAGTCAGGTGTACCTAAATATATGATGATAACGTCAAAAAGATGGTGAGAAATGAGTTATCAGAATATATGAAAGTATGCAGTATTTTTCTTTTATGTATTTGATCGGAGAAATAGTTTTAAGCCGAATAACGCATTTGGACGCGTTAGATCATATTTGGGTGGGTTATTAGTTATAGAACATGTCATTTGGATGTTGTTGTATTTGCTTTATTTTATGGGATTTTTCCATATTTTTAAGATTTTTTTAAGGATTTATTACGATCTAGTTATTATTTTGACTCGAGTACGAATCGAGTCAACACTTACTTACAAGCTTACCATTGGGGGTGTTTTTCTCCCTCCCGACACCTTCCTTACCCCAAACCCTAGCTGCCGCCACTGTCTATCTCGCCGCCACTGCCGCCAATCAACACCACCCTGCCATGCCGTGTTGCCACTACCCACCCCGGCCACCGTCTCGCTGCCACGACGCCAGAATCGTCCCACAAGCCACGACACTCCCCTTGTCGATTCCCCGCCGTCCGGGCCGTGCCGTCGCCACCGTGACCCTGACGACCACCCCCTTGACCTCCCCGACGTTTCCCCCTTACCTAGCGCCGCCATCGAAGCCGGCCGTGGGCCTGATATGAACGGCTGACTGCCCCGATCGAACTCAATGCCGCCGCCGGCAGTCATTGCTGCCCTGGCCGTCCTTGTTGTCACCACCATTGGGATGAGTCGGTCATCGCCGAGCCGGTGCTAACCCTTACCCCGATTGCCCCACTGGAAAACCATCGGGACAGTCATTGAAAAACCACCAGAAGTCGCCGAAAAACTGGATTTAGTGAAATTCATCAGAAATCACCTGATCTTCCACCAAATCCCTCCGATCAAACCCTATCGACTTTCGGATGCCATAGGGTGCCGAATTCGAGCCACTTATCCCGTGAGGTATAATTTATTTTAACTTAATTATTTAAAAGTATTGATTATTAGAATTGCATGCTAGGGTTGGCGAATTGCGTGTTATAATTATATGTATAAATATAGAATTGATTAATGACAAAATGTGGAATGTAACACCCCGTTTCGGCTCACCCGTGAACCGACCCGGAAATGTCACCGGCGACTGAACCGTTCGCTAATCTACTAGATTCGGTTAAGCCGACCAGGATCTACCCTCGGCGTTTCAAGATGGAGATGCAAATGTGAAATGCATGAATGGGAACAATTGGGTTCTAACGCGGTCCTACATGCATGCTATGATGTACAAGCAAAATAAGACAAAATAGCAAATGCGAAACCAAAAGAAAATATATACTAATTTATAAAAATACGATAACACATAACAATCTACCATGACATTAAATCATTATCTCATTCGTTTTTACCCGAGCCGAGTCTGAACTCCAAGGCTCCCTACTCATTCATATTTATCAGTTCGTTTCATGACAAGTAATTCATTCAAGCAAACACATCAAAATTATCATTTACATAACAATAACACACCGTCATTATAGATTACACGCGGCAGGTACATGTGTGCGCGGTTCCGTGCTGCTCCTCCGCAGTCCCGACAGCTTTCATCCTTCGCATTTCTAACCTACATATATATAGAAAAACCGTCAGTAACGAGTGTTACCGGCCCGGAAAATAACTAATATCAATCTGGCACAGGAGAGCAAACTCTCCTGTTGAATGAAAACCATATACTTCCTCAAGAACTCTCATCAGGGCACATACGGGAGCCGTCGCCCTCGGGTCGACAGCGTCCCCTATCTTTCACATTCTCATGCCTCAGCCATTTCTCTATTGCTTCTCACGTCAAATCTCATTCCTTTCCGCCCTCTGCACCTTCCATATTACTCCTGGCCTTGGGCACAAAGGCCGAGTACTCTAAGGCAGTCGCCTTCAGTACCCTTTGGAACCACAAGTCTAGACATGCGCTGCAATGCAGTACCCGTGAACCTCCACACTTCAACGGGTTTGAGGAACTCAAAGGTGGAGTTGTCAGGATCCCTCGGGAATGAAACGGCCCGCACACCATTCCAGAGCCCACTATCGACACACACGTGCCCGCTCGCGTAGCACGGTAGTCGGATTTCCCTCATTCAATCTCTAACTGAAAACGCGAAAACTATACGTATATATAGGTCTGGGTTGGGATTTATACAATAGGCCCAAAGGCAACGTGAGCTGGATCTGAAGTTCGAAAACAAACTCGAGGGATCTCATCCTCGAGGGATATTAATCCGAAAAATTGTTGGCTAAATGGCCCGAGGTAAGTGGGATCCGATAAAATGCCACTTAACTCGTCCTACACATGATAAATCAAATACACAATGGAATAGCGTAAAATAGAGAACGAGTCCTAAACGGACCTGGTAGAAGCTCCAAACGGGTCCACGCGCCTAGGCGGCGAGCTCCTACACCGTACCTACACAATCAAGCTAAAAACTAACGCCTGCATGATGAATCACACATCCTATAGCATGCACACACAATCAACACAATCACGCATCAATCAACACACATCAACCTATATCAATTCTAGCAAGTCTACTTCGGCTAGTATGCATTAGATCATGATCATTACCTAGTTACCCTAATTAGTTTCTTAGTCTCCATTTTTAACACCACTCAATCAAACAAATTTCATATTTTATCCTTAATCAAATCTACATTTATACATATTATTATAATACACAATTCACCAATCCTAGCATGCAATTCTAATAATCAATACTTTTAAATAATTAAGTTAAAATAAATTATACCTCACGTCGTCGAAAATCAGCGACGGCTAGGGTTTCCGTTTCGTGGCTCAAAACTCGAATACGGCGCCTAGCGGCGTCCGAAGTCCGATCAGATTGTGCCGGGTGCATTCGGCTGATGATCCGGCGAATTTCCCACGAATCCAATTTTCCGGCGGTTCCGGCGGTTTTCCTGCGGATTCCACACGGTTTTCCAGCGATGATTCGGGACAAGTCAATCAGGGGGTCTATCGGCACTAGCTCAACGAGCTCGGTCCGATGGTGGTGTCAAATAGGGTAACCGAGGGGGCGATGGCCGTCGGCGGCGGCATAAAAAATGGGCGGCGGCGGCGGCGGCGTGCTCCGATCGGGGCTCCGGCCGGCCTTGACGGCGCTCGGGATTGTGGGGGAAATGTCGGCGACGGCGAGGGGGTGGTCGTCGGGGTCACAGCGGTGGCAGCACGGCCCGGACGGCGACGGAATCCGGCTCGAAGTGGCGACAGTTGAGGTGGCTTCGTGGTATCGTGGCGGCCCGCCGGCAGGCGATCGGTGGCCGGGGTCGGTCGGGGCGGCATGGCGACGACGGGCGGTTGGTTCCGACGGCGGGGCGGCAGTCGACGGCGGTGGCGGCGACAAACGAAGTGGGCGGCGAGGGTTTTGGTGAAGAAGGGTTGGGAAAGATGAAGAAATGCTCTAGTGGCAGTTTCGTAAATAAGTATTGACTCGATTCCTACTCGAGTCAAAATAATAACTAGTTCGTAATAAATTCTAAAAAAAAATCTAGAAAAATATGGAAAAATTCCATAAAATAAAGCAAACACAACAACATCCAAATGACATGCTCTATAACTAATAACCCACCCGAATATAATCCAACGCGTCCTAACGCGTTATTCGGCCTAAACTATTTCTTCGATCAAACATATAAAAAGAAAAAATACTGCATACTTTCATATATTCTGATAACTCATTTCTCACCATCTTCTCGACGTTATCATCATATATTCAGGTACACCTGACTCTCATCGCTCATAACTCACGGCTGGTCTCAACTCAGCACGCGGTTCATGAAACTGACTCGACTCGAACCAACGGTCGAACCTACTGGTTCGGTAACGTAAAACCCTGACTCGAGTCACGGGTTTTACAACCTTCCCTCCTTATAAAAATTTTGTCCTCGAAATTTTAGATTAAGGAGATTTCACTCTGGTAGTTATCTACTAATGTGAAATCTAAATTGAGATGCTTGCGTACCTGTCACATTTGTCGCATCTTCCATTGCTTCAGCAATCGTGGCTGTGTCCATCCCTGCTGCCCAAGGTGGTCCAGAAATGGACGGTCCTGGTGGTGGTGTTGTTTGCATTCCTCTCTGATCCAAGGCTTGCTGTTCTTGTCTTGTCATGATAGCTACAAGTCCTCTTTGCTGCTGCCTCAGTGACTGTTGGTCTCTGCCTCTCTGCTGTGGTTGTTGCTGGGGAGCTGGTAGTGCAAGTTTCTGCAGAGGTGCTGGGAGTGTCACTTGTTGGGCCTGGCTAGTTGGACAAGTTGCGGCTCTATGCCCTGGTTGACCGCAACTATAGCATACGTCTGTGCCTACTCTACACTCTGCAGCTCTATGTCCTTGCTGACTGCATCTGTAGCATCCGTCTGTGCCTGCTCTGCACTCACCTCCATGACGACGTCGGCAATTCTGACAGAAGGGTGCTCTGTAGCCCTGAACTTGGGCATCCATAGCCCTCATGGCAACTGGTGCATCCGACTGATGTCTCTGCTGTTCTCCCTGCTCTGGCTGATACGGCCTAGAATGTTGCTGCCTCTGGTCAACATCCTGGCAAGGTCTAGCAGCTATAACTCGTTCTGCCTCGCTTGCAGCTCTCACAACATAACCAAAGGTAGCGAACTTCCTATCCAAATAGGCCATCCTGATCTCGTGATCGAGGCCTTCGTAAAAATGCTCTATCCTTCTTTCTTCGGTGGACACCAAGTCTGGTGCAAATCTCTCTAGAGCTCTAAACCTAGTCTCATATTGTACCACCGTCATGGGTCCCTGCCTCAGCGTCTGAAATTCTCGTTCCTTTCTCTTCTTGACATTTGGTGGGAAATATTTTCCATCGAATTCCGCCCTAAATTCCTCCCATGTGATGTCCTGGGGCTGACGATGGGCAAATATAGAATTCTGGACCGAACTCCACCATATCCTGGCTTCGTCCCGGAATGCTCCTGTGATGATGCGCACACGGTGCTCCGTGGGACATGCCATAGTGTCAAACACTCCTATAGCTGATGATATCCACAAGAATGCCTCTTCCGCGTCCAACTTTCCAAAGAAAGGTCGTCCACCATTCTTCACGAACTTTTCGTACTACCACAGTTCCAATCTCCTCGTATCCACTGATCTGTTCGATCCTTCTCCTTGCTCGTATCGAGGAAATTGTGGTCCCATACCTGCTGGTATACCATCAAATCTTGCAGCTCCACTTCCGCCTACAGTCTGACCGCTACCTACTGCTACGGTTCCACTAATGTCCGGTCTCATCCCCGCCTAAAGTGGGGCAAATAAGGGGGCTGTCGTTGGAGTAGCCCTCTTTTGCAGTGGTGGAGGAGGAGGCGGCAGTACGGGGTCTGTGGAAACTGCTGGCTCTCCCGGTGCCTCTTCACCCACTGCTGGTCTCTTCTCAATTCTGGCCACAGAAAGGTCGGCCACAATCTGTTTGAGCTCTCTCCTAAATTCCTCTTGGTCTTGCTGCATTTGTCTCCTAAATTCTTCCTGACTATGCAGCATTTGTATCTGAGCTCCGCCAACCTGGTGATCGCTGCGTCTCTCTCCTGTCGACTACTTCTGGTGCAGTAACTGTCACGACCACTGTCTCGGTCCCGGCGACTATCTCGGTCCCGACGACTATCTCGGTCTCGACAACTATCTCGGTCGCGGCGACTGTCTCGACGATAGCTCTCACCACGTCGGCTAGCTGAAACTGGCACACTGACCTCTACTGGTGGCATGGCAGTCCTAGGTTGACTGAAGGCGGCGTCGCTATGAACAGGGCTAGGACTGTCCTGTCTGGCTACTGGAGGTGATGGGGTCCTAATCTGTGTCCGGCGGGTCTGTGTCACCATCCTGCTACAAACTCCTGATCTGATCTGTTGACCATGTCACACCATCGACTCGTAAGAAAATTTGTAATCAACAACATAAAAACAAAAAAATACCTGTCGGTACAGCTCGGAGCAGCTTCGGCACACATGTAACCTGTAATTCATCTACCATCTTAATCAACCAAGGGTTAGCTTTGATACCATTACTGGTATCAGAGAACATATGCCAAGAGTTAGGTCTCAGAGAACATATGCCAAGAGTTAGCTCCGATACCACTATTGTAACACCCCGTTTCGGCTCACCCGTGAACCGACCCGGAAATGTCACCGGCGACCGAAACATTAGCTAATCTACTAGATTCTGTTAAGCCGACCAGGATCTACTCTCGGCGTTTCAAGATGGAGATGCAAATGTGAAATGCATGAATGGGAACAATTGGGTTCTAACGCGGTCCTACATGCATGCTATGATGTACAAGCAAAATAAGACAAAACAGCAAAGCGAAACCAAAAGAAAATATATACTATTTTATAAAAATACGATAACACATAACAATCTACCATGACATTAGATCATTATCTCATTCGTTTTTACCCGAGCCGAGTCTGAACTCCAAGGCTCCCTACTCATTCATATTTATCAGTTCGTTTCATGACAAGTAATTCATTCAAGCAAACACATCAAAATTATCATTTACATAACAATAACACACTGTCATTATAGATTACACGCGGCAGGTACATGTGTGCGCGGTTCCGTGCTGCTCCTCTGTAGTCCCGACAGCTTTCATCCTTCGCATTTCTAACCTACATATATAAACCGTCAGTAACGAGTGTTACCGGCCTGGAAAATAACTAATATCAATCTGGCATATGAGAGCAAACTCTCCTGTTGAATGAAAACCATATACTTCCTCAAGAACTCTCATCAGGGCACATACGGGAGCCGTCACCCTTGGGTCAACAGCGTCCCCCTATCTTTCACATTCTCATGCCTCGGCCATTTCTCTATTGCTACTCATGTCAAATCTCATTCCTTTCCACCCTCTGCACCTTCCATAATACTCATGGCCTTGAGCACAAAGGCCGAGTACTCTCAGGCAGTCGCCTTCAGTACCCTTTGAAACCACAAGTCTAGACATGCGCTGCAATGCAGTACCCGTGAACCTCCACACTTCTCCGGGTTTGAGGAACTCAAAGGTGGAGTTGTCAGGATCCCTCGGGAATGAAACGGCCCGCACACCATTCCAGAGCCCACTATCGACACACAAGTGCCCGCTCGCGTAGCACGGTAGTCGGATTTCCCTCATTCAATCTCTCACTGAAAACGTGAAAGCTATACATATATATAGGTCTGGGTTGGGATTTATACAATAGGCCCGACGGCAACGTGAGCTGGATCTGAAGTTGGAAAACAAACTCGAGGGATCTCATCCTCGAGGGTTATTAATCCGGAAAATTGTTGGCTAAATGGCCCGAGTTAAGTGGGATCCGATAAAACGCCACTTAACTCGTCCTGCACATGATAAATCAAATACACAATGGAATAGCGTAAAATAGAGAACGAGTCCTAAATGGACCTGGTAGAAGCTCCAAACGGGTCCACGCGCCTCGGCGGCGAGCTCCTACACCGTACCTACACAATCAAGTTAAAAACTAACGCCCGCATGATGAATCACACATCCTATAGCATGCACACACAATCAACACAATCACACATCAATCAACACACATCAACCTGTATCAATTCTAGCAAGTCTACTTAGGCTAGTTTGCATTAGATCATGATCATTACCTAGTTACCCTAATTAGTTTCTTAGTCTCCATTTTTAACACCACTCAATCAAACAAATTTCATATTTTATCCTTAATCAAATCTACATTTATACATATTATTATAACACACAATTCACCAATCCTAGCATGCAATTCTAATAATCGATACTTTCAAATAATTAAGTTAAAATAAATTATAACTCGCGTCGTCGAAAATCGGCGATAGCTAGGGTTTCCGTTTCGTGGATCGAAACTCGAATTCGGCGCCTAGCGGCATCCGAAGTCCGATCAGATTGGACCGGGTGCGTTCGGTGGATGATCCGGCGAATTTCCCACGAATCCAATTTTCCGGCGTTCCGGCGGTTTTCCGGCAAGTGTCGACGGTTTTCCGGCGGATTCCGACGGTTTTCCGGCGATGATTCAGGACAGGGCAATCAAGGGGTCCTTCGGCACCAGCTCGACGAGCTCGGTCCGATGGTGGTGTCAAACAGGGTAACTGAGGCGGCGATGGCCGTCGACGGCGGCGTTGAAAATGGGTGGCGGCGGCGGCGTGCTCCGATCGGGGCTCCGGCCGGCCTCGACGGCGCTCGGGATGGTGGGGGAAATGTCGGCGATGGCGACGGGGTGGTCGTCGGGGTCACAGCGGTGGCGGCGCGGCCCGGACGGCGGCAAAATCCGGCTCAATCGAGGCGGCTTTGTGGCATTGTGGTGGCGCGCCGGCAGGCGATCGGTGGCCGGGGTCGGTCGGGGCGGCACAGCGACGGCGAGGGGACGACGGGCGGTTGGTTCCGGCGGCGGGGCTGCAGTCGACGGCGGTGGCGGCGACGAACGAAGTGGGCGGCGAGGGTTTTGGTGAAGAAGGGGCGGGAAAGATGAAGAAATGCTCTAGTGGCAGTTTCCTAAATAAGTATTGACTCGATTCCTACTCGAGTCAAAAAATAACTAGTTCGTAATAAATTCTAAAAAAATCTAGAAAAATATGGAAAAATTCCATAAAATAAAACAAACACAACAACATCCAAATGGCATGCTCTATAACTAATAACCCACCCGAATATAATCCAACGCGTCCTAACGCGTTATTCGGCCTAAAACTATTTCTTCGATCAAACATATAAAAAAGAAAAAATACTGCATACTTTCATATATTCTGATAACTCATTTCTCACCATCTTCTCGACGTTATCATCATATATTCACGTACACCTGACTCTCATCGCTCATAACTCACGGCTGGTCTCGACTCAGCACGCGGTTCATGAAACTTACTCGACTCAAACCAACGGTCGAACCTACTGGTTCGGTAACGTAAAACCCTGACTCGAGTCACGGGTTTTACATGGAATTTGTTTGATTGAGTGGTGTTAAAAATGGAGGCTAAGAAACTAATTAGGGTAACTAGGTAATGATCATGATCTAATGCAAACTAGCCTAAGTAAACTTGCTAGAATTGATATATGTTGATGTGTGTCGATTGATGTGTGATGGATGTATGTGTGATATAGGATGTAAGACTGCATCATGAGCGGGCATTAGTATTTAGTTTCAATGTGTAGGTACGGAGTAGGAGCTCACCGCCTAGGCATGAGGACACGCTTGGAGCTTCTACCAGGTCCATTTAAGACTCATTCTCTATTTCATTCTCTATTTTACGCTTTTCGACTGTGTATTTGATTTATTACGTGCAGGACGTGTTAAGTGGCATTTTATCGGATCCCACTTAACTAAGGTCATTTAGCCAACAGTTTTCCAAATTAATAACCCTCGAGGATGACATCCCTCGAGTTTGTTTTCGAACTTCAGATCCAGCTCACGATGCCTTCGGGCCTAATGTATAAATCCCAACCTAGACCTATATATATGTATAGTTTTATTGTTTTCAGTGAGAGATTGAATGAGGGAAACCCGACTACCGTGCTATGTGAGCGAGCACGTGTGAGTCGATAGTGGGCTCTGGAATGGTGTGCGGGCCGTTTCATTCCCGAGGGATCCTAACAACTCCACCTTTGAGTTCCTCAAACCCAGAGAAGTGTGGAGGTTCACGAGTACTGCAATGCAGCGCATGTCTAGACTTGTGGTTTGAAAGAGTACTGAAGGCACATGACTAAGAGTACTCGGCCCTTTTACTCAGGGCCAAGAGCAATACGGAGGAAGTAGAAGGCTAAGACGAATGAGAATGAATTACCGCAGAAGAGATAGATGAAATGGCCAATGAAAGAGAATGATATGGAGAGGGGATGTTGTCGACCCAAGGGCGACGACTTCCATATGTACCTTGATGAGAGTTCTTGAGGAAGTATATTGTTTTGATTCAACAGGAGAGTTTGCTCTCCTGTGCCAGATTGATATTAGTTATTTTCCAGGCCGGTAACATTCGTTACCGACGGTTATATATATATATATATGTAGGTGAGAAATGTGAGGGATGAAATCTATTGGGACCGCAGAGGAGCAGCACGGAACCGCGTACACATGTACCTGCCTGCCGCGTGTAATGTATAATGATGGTGTGTTAATGTTGTGTGAATGATAATTATGATGTGCTTGTCTGGATGAATTGCTTATTAAGAAACGAAAGCCTTGGAGTTCAGACTCGGCTCAGGTGAAAACAAATGAGATAATGATTGAATGTCATGGTAGATTGTTATGTTTTATCTTATTTTGATAAAATATTTATATACCCTTGTTGTGGACAGGTTGGCCCCTATTGCACTTTTAGGGGAGATTCTATCTATTTTTCCATAAAAATTAATGAACTTTTATTTAAATTTCTTGCTTGTTGCATGGCTTTGTTTTGCTTGCACATCATGGCATGCATGTAGGACCGTGTTAGAACCCAATTGTTCCCATTCATGCATTTCATGGTTGCATCCCTATCTTAAGATGCCAAGGGCAGATCCGGGTTGGCTTAACCGAACCCAGTAGATTAGCGAACGGTTTGGTCGCTGGTGATATTTTCGGATCGGTTCACAGGTGAGCCGAAATGGGGTGTTACACATCAAGTTAGTATTTATCACAAACAATTTGTTTAAATAAGTAATGTAGCTAAACAATATCAATTTAAGAACTCTATGATCCTTACTCAAAAATAATAGCATATTATATAATTAACTCTTTGTGCTTGGTAACTGTTGAAATTGTGAATAGGAAAACCTAAGCTCAAAGCAATTTAAAAAAATATATAAACAAAAAAAACCAATAGATGGGGGCGTGGAGGGGGATGTCATTGGACCAAATAAAACCACAGAGCCTTGTTAGAAAAAAAGGGATGGATGGCGGGGTAAGGGCAAAATCAAGTTCTGGAACCTTCCCTCTTCTTCCCCCAATTTCCTCCCTCCCGTGCTGATCTCCATTTCCACATCCTTGCTGTCCCTTTATCTCTAACTAACAGTGGGATTACCAACTCTTCGAGGATCATCGTCTTCTTCCTCTTCCACATCTCCACCACCTTCTGTTGGGCTTTATTAGATTTCATATCAAATCATCGAGTAAATGAACTAGATAGCAGAAGCGTACCTAAAACCATAAAAGAAGCTAGAATCTTTACCACCTCAGGTTTTGATCTTCTGAATCTAAGAAGAGCTTTCCAAAGCCTGAATTTTGGACAATGAGATACTAGAACGAAAACTGCTTGTTGATTCAAGGACCATAACCTCCAGCTTTAGTTTCATAAAATCATTTTTACCCATCACGAAAAAAGAAATATGAAAAGGTATCTACACATTGAATTCCACACCTTAATTTATGACCCATAACCTTTCACTTTAGTAAATCAATTTAATTTAGGCCAACCTTATATAATAACATATGACACAATTCCTGATTCACGTATATATTTATGTCCAACATCCAATAATCTCCCACTTGGACTTAATATATACACGAAGATAATTGTATAACCTTATGAGCTCCAAAACATATGCCATTATTCCAAAATAATAATCTCGTCCATATATCCATATCAATATATGATCAAGGCAATTTTTGTTACATTTATCGTAACTAAACCCATCAATTATCACATACATCAACATAATTAAATGACATAGATCAAGTATGGATGTGTAGCATAAAAATTACATGTAATTTGATCTAACATACCTATTTTCAACTGGTCCAACCTTATGAGATCACGAAAAATACCAAAAATACAAAAACAGAGTAAACCTCAAACCAAATACAAACTTTCACTAAAGTAGCATATCATCGAATGATACAACACCCATATGAGCAACATGCTCATGAAAGACCTTGGGTGGTAAACTTTTAGTAAGCGGATCCGCAACTATGGAGTTAGTCCCAATATGCTCTATAGAGACTTTACCATTTTGAACTCTTTCTTTCACAACAAGGAACTTAATCTCTAAATGTTTTGATTTAGATGAGCTCTTGTTGTTATTTGAATATAATATTGTAGATTGATTGTCACAAAATATCTTAAGTAGTCTTTTAATATTATCACAAATAAATCTTAACGCATTAATCAAATATGGATAATAAATCCTGTCAAATAATAAACCTTCCTTTGAGCCGATTTATTACCCACATGAAAACCTGATAATTATCCCATATTTATTACAAAAATGAGTCTTAGTGTCGCAAAATATGGACATTAAATCTTGTCTAACAATAAATCTTCCTTTGGGCCGATTTATTATCCACATGGATGCCTGATAATTTTCCATTATTTATTAAAGATGAATCTTAGTGCAGTAATTAAATATGGACAATAAATCCTGTCAAATAATAAACCTTCCCTTGGATCGATGTATTATCCACGTGGACTCTTAACAATCATCCCATATTAATTACCACAAATAAATATATATTTCTATCAAATATTAACCTTCCTCTGGGCCGATTAATATCCACATGAATTAAATACTCATAATTATCTTAATATTTGAAAAATTAATTTCCACAAAAGAGGCTATTTGGCAGTGTATTGTAGTCCTTAATAAATTTTAAAATATTAATTATGATTGAACAAAAAAAGGTTATAAAAATAACTTTATGTGAGAGTTTCCAAAATAATGACCTTTTGTTACTGTATTTTCCTCACGTTATTTTACTAAAAGAGGAATAAAAAAACAACCATGTACAAATTACTTGTACTTTCCTTAATCATGAATCTGTAGATCTGAATGGGATATAGAATTGAATAGTTCCAATCCATAATTTAAATATAAATTTAAACCTAATACTCAATGATTTAATATGAAGGTGGTTCTGATACCACTTGTTGGACTTTATTAGATTTCATATAACATGATCGAGTAAATAAACTAGATAGTGGAATTATACCTGAAGCCATAAAAGAAGCTAGAATCTTTACCACCTCAGGTTTTGATCTTCTGAATCTAAGAAGAGTTTTCCAAAGCTGAATTCTGGACAATGGGATACCAGAACGATAACTGCTTGTTGATTTAGGGACTATAACCTCTTTATTTATAACTTTAGTTTCATAAATTCATTTTCACCCATTATTAAAAGAGAAATATGAAAAGGTATCTATATATTGAATACACCTTAATTTATGGTCCATAACCTTTCACTTTAGTAGATAAATTTAATTTAGGCAAACCTTATATAATAACATATGACATAATTCTTGATTCACGTATATATTTATGTCTAATATCCAACACCTTCCTCTCCCTCTCCATCCAAGTTGTTGATTTTTGAAAGCCCTTCCTCCTCCTACTCCCTCCCCCTCTAGTCCAACTCCACCGCTGCCAAACACATCTTCATCGAGTGGTCACAGGGACATGGTTGCCGTCCAGGAGGGGAGAGTGGACGATGTTCGAGGGTTCCATCAGTGACCAAAAGCTACCAGTCGTCAAAGGGTATGGGGGCCGGTTTGGAGGAAGAAAAATGAAAATGGGAGGGAAAGGTTTCAGCATGATATAGGGAAAAACAAGTTAAATGATTTTGCCGGTCGTTAACTCAGCTCAAGAGTCGGCCCGGGTCTGGTTATGCCCTAAAATGATCCACTTAATTTTTTACTAGGTTTCTAGCCTAGCTTGTTAAATCCGCCCATTCCCCTCAGAATCATCGATTTTTGCAACTGTGCTTAAGGTGAGGGATCCTTTGTCCCTTTTTATCCTTTCATTGTTGGTATTGAGGACATATCATGTATGTTAATGAATGCTTAAATATAGTGGTGAGCTTGTCAACCATTAGAGTGTTAAAAAATATAGATTCATATCAAAGAAAGTTTTGGTGGGGACATCGTCTTTCTGATCACCATAAAATTTGCCTCGGGAAGTGGGTAGGCATTTGTAAACGTATCGGAGTTGGTGGACTTGGTATATGCCACCTGAGCCATATGAATGAGTTAACGCTTACAAAATTGGCTTGGTGGATAATTTCAAATCCAAATTCCTTGGAGGCTAGGGTACTTGGTGCTAAGCATGTTCGAAACAAAGGGTGGTGGAATTCACTGTTTCCGCCCATTTGGTTGCGATCTAGATCTCTCTGAGGGCTGAACGGGAGTGGAAGTGGACTTAAGGAAGATTCATGGACTCTGTCATTGGGTCATTTGGAATGGGTGAAGTGTTAGATTGGGATTAGATCCATGAGTTCTATCTATAGAAGGAGCTATCGGATCTTTAGCTGTCAGATTGAACTCATTTAACATCTACTCTTGTTTCGTCTCTCGTGTCTCCCATTGGTGCTAGATGAGACGAGGATAAGATCAACGAAGTGTTTAATCCTTCTCATATTTGTTCTATTTTGTAAATTATGCTGCCTAACCCTGATTTGTCTAATTATTTTGTTTGAAAAGGAGCCCCTAGAGGTAAATTTTCTACCAAATTCCTAGCATTCTCGAATTTCCAAGAACATGATTGTTATATTTATAATGATGTTGATCGGAAGAAGTGGAGAAGTAGAGTACCACCAAGACTTGGTTTTCTTTGTTGGCGCAATGCAAAGGAGTGGTTACCTACGGCGGATGTTTTGAAGAAGAGGAACATCCTGGTAGAAACTGGATGTTGTTTTTGTGGTAAACATGAATCTGTACTACATCTATTTGGGAACATTCACTAGTATCGACGCTGATGTTTCGGAGGATTAGAATTTTGGGTCTCCTATTGATCTTGTTCATAATGTACGGACCATATTTTCTAGAGTAAATTTCCCAACTTTCCTCTCACTTTTCTAGTTATTCAGGATTCGATTGGGTTTTTTTGTAATAAGACGAGATTTGAGCCAAATAGAGATATCTAGATTGATGGTCTACTTTTAACTATTCAAGTAAGAATAAATATGATTGTTTCTTTGCTTTATACAACTTAGACTATTTTAGCGAAGAATATTTATCGGAATGACCGAACTTTGGTGAATATTCCTTTGATTTTATCACAAATTCAATTTGCGATGGATGGTAGTTTATTTGACTAATATATGAAATCTTGTTGGGAATTTGTTTAAAATAATATGTCTAATTCAATTGTGTTTGTAGCCTAGGGAGCAAGTTGCAGGAAATCTGCATCAGAGGCTGACCTAAAAGCAGTTGGATGCGCTATTCAGTGTGCTATTTTAAGAATATTATGAAGACAATCTTTTGGACTGAGTGTGGAGCGCTTGTGGAGAGTTTCCACTAAAATGTCGCTTCTGTTAATACCGAGCTATTGCCTCATATAGATAGACTTCAGGTGACTTGTAAAAAATATGACTATGTGTTGTTATGGAAGAATAGAAAAGTATATGTAGTTGTAAATATGTTTGCCAGATCAGCTGCTCAATGTAATATGTTGTACTTAGCTAAATCATTGGCTTCTGTAATATTTTTTGGGTAATAAATACTAGTTTTATTTTTTATTTTTATAAAGAAATGTATAGGTAGAGTTTGAAGACTGTACTAATGATGTAATGACACAAAGAACAAGCCTTTCTTGCACACTTGTGGGACAAAACATTTACAATTAGAGAAAAACAAAATAGTCCAAGGTTTTAGTTATAAAAGAGGAGTTTCAACCCATCAACAAAGCTGAAAAGTTGGCATTCTTCCTAGCAAGTGTATCATTGTTATATATGGATCAACAAGAGGAGGACAGTTAGAAAAGATGATCCCACTATAAAACTTATGTCCCATATATTCTTCAATGCTTGTCCAAGTTCTTCAAGTACCGCTTCTTGACTTGAGTTTCAACTTGAGTTTTTTCTTGACAACACACTATTAGAGTTGACATCATATAATACAAGTCCTCTTGCATAATTAGATTCATTCAAAAGGCTGCCATTTATATGAGCAAAGAACTGTGCATTAGAAGGCTTATAAAAATTTGAGGAGAACGAATGAGCTTGTTCCCGGACGAAGGAGATAGTCCCATTGATATTCAATGTAACTAAAGACCCTAAAAGAGTTAAACCAAATAGATTCGTCAACAGTAGCAAACAGAAGAATTACAAGAACAACAAAGGGAGCAGGAATATTCTTCAAAGCATCTTCCTTGATCCCTAAAATCGCAAACCAAGCAATCTTTTCAAAACTACAAGAAGAAAGCAAATGAGGAACAATTTCTTCATCATTATTGCATAGAACACAAATAAGATCTAAATTAATAATATTTTTTCTTATGCTTAAAACATTACAAGTACGCAAAATATTATCGAACAAATGCCACCCTAGGATCTTCAAATGAAGATGAATAAATAGTTTCAACTAATCCTTACACAAAATATTTTGACTAAGGCTAACCTGCACGGTTTCTCCTTTTTACATTTTGAATGGTTCATATTAGGTGGTGAGGAGGCTAATCTTAAACTCTTTCACTTGTGATGTCCGTTCATGTGTAACTTCAAGGAGTTGCCAAAACCTAAGCCCATCCTTAAGATATATTGAGTAAGAAAAAGAAAAATCTCCATCCATGTGGAAAATAGTGTACATTGGTTCCACCCATGGTCATCAGCTCTGTAGGACTTGTCGAAAATTACTGGTTAGACATCTTGAAACTAGTGTACTCTATTACACTTAGAGCACAAAACAAGGCATTCCTTACCTTTGCATTTACAACATATGCTTTCTTGCCCTGAAGCATATCATTTAGAGGTAGGATCCATGTGTCCATCTAACATTACCTGACAAAGATCAAAATCACAAGTGGTAAGGAAGATCCTCATTCTTATTTTCCAATAAGTTGGAGCCATCAAATAATAGGTCTTGTGGTTGATTGCCCTTCAAAAGCCTTAGTCTTTTTGTCCATTGTTTACTTGTTGAAGACTAGTTGAAGCTTAGTTGAAACTTAGTTGAAACTTGGAGTTATTCAACGAAAGCTCTGATACTACTTGTAGTGCCCTGGCAAGGGTAATGAATAATCAAAATAACACTAATAAACAAATTAGTATGTCCATGTATCCTAGGACTACCAAAAATAATAGCAACTATTCAAGTTATTTAGTGCCAAATTTAATCAAAAATTTAATGAGGCAATTGATAATAGTGAACTCAATTCAAAAACTTTTATAAGTGGTGGCGAATTAGATCAAACCATACAAGTAAATGAGTTTGAGAGTATCTCACAAAATCCTTAAAACAAATATGTCAAACATAAGGGCTTTGCGTGAGGCAAATAACCAAACACCTTAGGTGCTTACGAATTTGGCAAACATAAAAACAATGATCAATGTAAAATAAATAGTGTAGGGAAAAGAAATCAAATAATAGAGACACAAGGAGTTTTAAAGAGGTTTGGAACTCCTACTATTTCTTAGCCCACCTAGTCCTTCAATTGTGTAGGTCATCTAGCTTTATTATGACAAACACTTTACACCTACAAGTAACCACTTGTTCTTCTACAAGCTCTTTCAACCAAGCCTAAGCAACAAACACACTAGCTTCTTAGAAGCTCTTTCCACCAAGCTTAAGACAACTATCACCATTCCAACACCTACAAGGAACAATCCAATACCTTGGAGCAATGCCACCAAAGCTAGATCTTCTTATACAATCAATACTGAACATTGAAAGCTCTCTCATACTCCATCGCCTTGGAGTTTACAAAAATTTCCTCAAAAATATCACACCTTTGATCTTTTTTCAATCACAAAATGTCAATGTGGTTTCTTAACACAGTAGTTGATCTCTAAGTTCTTAGCACACTTTAATTCTCCTCTTTGATCTTGTTGCACAAATCAATCCAATGGCCTCAATGCTTCATCAACCTCATTCTTCTTAAAGCTTCTTCATAAAGTCATATTTATAGCCAAAGGTGGCTAATCTCCACCATTGATCCAAAAATACAAGATTTGACTTTTGGTGCATTCAACCAAGTTTGGCAAATATATACATTTTTGCTACTGAATGCTTCTACCAATTAATTTGAGAGCTATAAATCCCATGCCCAAACGACCATCAGAAGTCTTTTGATATCCTTGAGTGATGTTGTCCATGTCCATGTCCAAATCTGAGTTCCCCTCGGTTAATAATCACTCCCATGGAAACCCTAATTTATAGTATTCAGTAGCCGATCAATCTCTTTTGAATGATGTCCAATCATCCAATATACCAATTGTTTTGCTCCCTACTTTGATCGGTAGTCGATCGCTCCTCTGAAACATCTTCCAAATTCTGTTGCCGAGACATGTTGTCCAAAACTTGAATCTCAACCACAAAATCATGAGCGCTTCTCATTGAATGCTCTTGAAGTGTTTCATCATGAAAACCAAGGGTCCAACAACAAGAAGTTGAGTATGGCCATCTTGATGACCTCCTACTTTTGGATGATGAACAAACTATGTAAGAGGAGGTTCCACAAGAAGCACTTGCAGCTATCTCTACAAGTTCAAATGATGAAGACATGCTTGTGACTCAATTAGAGAGACTTAGCATGAGATTGGACTCCAATGTGGAATTTTGGTTTGTGTGAAATTTCTACAACATTTGAATGACCAAGTTAAAACAAAAATATAACTAATATGGATCTTGACCTATAAAGATACTAGATGAAAATAGCTTAGATATTCATAAATAATAACAATAAGTGTTGGTGAACTTCTCAACCATACAAGTTGTTAATATTTGTACTTAGCCGAAAGAACAAAATAAATAGAGTAAAGACAAGAAACACAAACAAAAGAATTTTTACATAGGTTCAAAACTTCTACTCCTTTAATCAATCTCACTGAATTCTTCGGACGAGTTCTTTTATGCCTCACCATGGTCATATTGCCACTAGCCCTTCTACAAGCTCCACTCGAGCCCAAAGCAATAAGCAACCACTAGACTTCCTTACCAACTCACACCCGAGTCCTAAGAAACCTAGCCAACACACTAGCTCATCACTACCAAAGACACTAGTGCTACTCCTTGCAAGAAGGACAACCACGGCCAACAGTAAAGCACTCACCAACCCACACACCAATTACAATCCGATTACTTCCCAATATTTCTTCACACAAGATCTCAACTGATTTTGTTTATAACAAGTTACACTCAAGAGATTATAAATAACAAACCAATTGAATCCCCAATCACGAAGCCTCTCCAAAGCTTACTTACTCCCACTATAGCACACAACCTCTTTTGAATTCTAATTCTTTGGCTTAAACACTTAAGCACTAGAACACCTTGAAATCTTGTTTCTCTGGAATAACTAGCTGGCTATTCATTTCATAAACAAGCACTCTCCTTTTATAAACACTTCCCATGTCCAAATTCACCAAAAATTCAATTTCAAACAAAAGTTCCACTCATTGAATGAACTTTTCCAAACTCCTAAGAAGACTTCAATGAAGAAATTATACACTTTGATCAGTTAAAGCTCCTTTGGTGAAGTGCCAAGGTTTGCACCAACCTTCACAATCCGTCATATCTCCAAGTCCAAGTCCAAAACCAAGTCTGAGATTAATTTCAAGATTAATTGATCATTCAAATCACCAAATTCCAATCCGAAACATAATATGAATTGATAATTCAACTTGATTCAAATCACCTTGCTCAAATTCACTTGAAACATTCAATAGAGCAATCTTCATGATCATCACATGATATATGTTTCATCATCAAAATCCAAAATCAACAAGTCCAAAACTTAATATTCTCTCCCTTTTTGATGATGACAACATATGAAGATTTTTGTACACACTTTTAAAGCCAATCCTCATGAAGCAAGCATTTCATGTCTGGATCCTTAATCTTCAAGCTTTAGCTCCTCATGCTCCAAATATATCCACAACATTTGGAGAAAGCCAATAGACATGTGTGCTTTAAGATCAAGAAAACCATGCAATGATCATGCCCTACAAATGCCATGCTCTTAATCATTATATGAACTTAACTACATGTGGAGTTAGTATTTTCATTTATCTTAACAAAGAACAAACCCTAAGTCTCAAGAGATTGCAAAAATAAAAAAATGCTTCCCCGACATAGGTACACACTCTCCCTACATAGAACAACTCTAAAAACAATTACCTTTCTCCCCTTTGTCATTTCAACTTAAGTACATGAGAGAAAAGGTAAAACAAAATAAGCAAAATAACCTAATTTTATTGAGTAGTGCCATCAGGGTTGTAGCTGAACTGTTATTGGTACAAAGACAACATTTAAGTCTCACATAGACCACAAATTAGCCGCTCTTGGTTCCTTTCCATCCTAGCTAACCGAATATCTATTTAACTCATTTGGCTGCTGAACACATCTAGCTGCTCATCATGACTCATAAATTGAGTGTCCATAGAGTCCAACAGCATTTGCAACGGATCAAAATGAGATGAACGATCACTATCCACATTTAGGCAAGATGGTGTACCCGAAGGTATCTCCACATGAACTGGAACATCCTCCATAGTCCTCTTCTGTCCAAATCCACAATGTCATCAATTTCGGTTAGGGCTTCCTTAAGCTTCCTTTCTCGAATTGAATCCTCATCCTCCTCAATTACATCAAGAGAATTAGGTTGAATTCAACCTCTCTTTCCACTTTAGACACCAAACCGAGACTCAATTGGAACAAAATTAATTATCTAAATTGCGACTTCTTCACAAATATGGAAGTAAACATTGGACATACGGAAGACCAGACCTTCCATGATTCTGATACCTAAACGTATGATTCAATATCAAAATTGGCAAATTTATCATTCTTCGGCTGACAGTCATCCAAAGAACATATATTCCGAAACTACTAACACATATTCCAAAGAACATATATTGCCAAAAAGCATACGCAAGGTTAAATCTTCTGCATAAATAGGATTTTGGCATTTCACTCGTGGCTTCAACACTTTCTCTTACAATTTATCTGCAAGAATGAACTGCCAACAAAATATTGCCCAGGTAACGTTCTCAAAATAAGTGATCTCCCTCATTCGACATGCTATGGAACTTTGAAATCTCACTCGCAGTTATCTGAAATAATTTGCCATCCACCTTTCCTTGCACATAAGACAAACTTGGCTTTAAAATCCAGGCCGTTAGTGCGATGGTTTTAGTTGTGGCTCATGTATGAACCAATCCTAGTAGCTTATGTTCTGTTTTATGGTATAACATGTTGTATGTGTTATGTGTGCCAAGGCACTAGTCGCCTTGGTGCTAGTTAGGCTCGGTGGCCTTTCCATTTTCTTGTCGGATTTTAAGTGTGATTGATAGACCTTGGGACTGCGTCCCAGTGTGTATAGAATCATCTCATGTGATTTGGTGTGCATGTGTGGGGGGTTTTTCAGATGAAAAACCCTAAGAAGAAGAAAACGGTTGAGTGCCTAGGCGTTATGCCAATGCCCTAGCGCTTAGCTAGGATTTTAATTTTCTGGTTTGGTTCAAACCACGAGGTGTATATACACGGATCCAGGCCCCTTGTACTCATACTTGTTTCTTTTGGGTTTCTCTTTTCTGCTCCAAGTGCACTCCCTTGCATTCCGCTGGCGCCGTTGCGCTCAGGCTTTTAGTGCCTTTGCGTTGAGCTAGCACCTTTGTGTTGGTACATGTGAACTCGTGACAGGTGGGTGGCAACTTCTGATTGACCAGCGTGGCAGTTCTGCTGTCTAGTGCCTTTACACCCACCTCTTGACCTCCTCTCTTCCACTTCACCTTTGGCTTTCCTCACCTCCAGATCATTTCCCCCTCTCCTCCATCTCCAGGCTTTCTCCAAGATGTCCTCCAACCTTCTTCAAGCTTGAAGTTCCTCTTCCTCTCCCTTTCTCTGTCTCCCCATTAGTAACCTCATTTCCCTCTCTTTTCTATCATTTCTTTTGGTTCTTGTTGTTGTGATGTGGCTGTTTGGTTTCCGTAGGTTGTTTAGATGTTAGTTTAGGCTATCTAAGATAGGTCCATGCATGCTTGGTGTGTTACAATGTTTGCATTTGGCTAAGATAGGTCCATGCATGCTTGGTGTGTTACAATGTTTGCATTTGGCCTCCATGCCATTTAAATGCTTCATTGTTCATGAATATGATCATCCATGACCATTCATGTTTGTATCTACTATATCTCACTCATCTCATATTATGAAAATGTGATATTTGTTGCATTAGACTCTTGATTCACGAGCTACACGTTCATATGCATTTTATGCATGTTATTCAATTATATCATCCTAAAAAAGTGATAGAAATTTTATGTAGAAGCTGTCCTATGCTGATAACTGATCTATGATGTATTCCGTAATTTTTAGCTTGAACATATTCATTAATAAACGCCTATGCACGTTGGTTGATTTGAGACAATGGTGTTAGCCAGCTTAGAGCCGATGAAACAAACGAATAAGAAAATTGCTAAAATTCTAGGAAATTAAGGTAATGACCCTCTAATTCTGTACTTAATCTGCCAATTTTGAGCTCGTTTGGACCTCATTTGGATTTGTAATAAAATCTCTGTTGTGAAGTATTTAGGGCATAGGGTGAAAACCCTAATTTTAGAGAGACTTTATTTTAAAAGTTTATTATTCCCATGTAAAATTTCAAATGTTTGAACGCCTAGAAGCCCATTAAGAATTTTCTAGCGAACATAGGTACCTTACTGCCCTGTGAGGCAAGTGTTACAAACCCATGAAAAAGGAATTTCTCTGCTCCACTCAATTAGGATTTGGGCCCAAGATTTTAGGAGTCTAAGACCACGGTGTGATCAGCCCAATAGATTGTTTCTTAGAGTTTTAGCCCACTATAAGTCAATGAACAATGCCCAACAAGATAAGTGTGAAGTTGGGACCCATAGAATCCGAAATTGACTCATTAGGATAATGAGACTAAGAACCCAATGAGATCATAACTCTAGGCCACGATAAAAATTAGAGAAATAGCTTGGCCCATTAGGAGTAAGCCCACCAAAGTTCATCCTATTTAGTTCCCATTTAGGTAGCTAAAAATATTTGGAAATTTATGCTATCAAGATTAGAGCCTACTTAGGGTTGGGTAAGAATAATCCTTAATTAATCCATAATACCCTTAATCTTAATTAATAAACTTAATATAACTTAAGAATTAATTAAGTAGCTAAATTTAGGTGCTTAATTTTTAGTTATGTATTATTAAATGTTTGGAGGCTTTGCCTTGATTTACATACTTAGTGTGTGTGATTAGGGTTTGATTAGTTGCATCTCTTGTTAGGGTGTGCAAAGCTTACTATTCTAGACTAAGGAGTTGTATTCATCTAGATCTGTAGGCTTCCCATCTACTTGTTCTATACTTGGCTCCATGAGTGTGATTTACCGAGTTTTTATGATAGGAATGAGATTAGTGATGTTTTATTGAATCCCAATAATATTGTGTCATGTAGCTTACTTTTCTGTAAGTTTAATAGAACTTTAAAGATGAGATCCCTTAATGATTTTTGAACTCAAGGTTTACAAAAGTATATTATGAAATCCTTACCTAGAATATATATAAGTATGCAAATGTAATCTTTTTTATGAAAAGAATACGGGGAGATACGAAGATTGCGTTAGTACTCCTCCTGCAACACCCTAATTCTACCTAAAGACAAATTGAATCACAATGAAATAAATTGGTGAGCTATTCATTGGACAAACTAAAATTGGACCAATGGCGCAGAAGTAAGATCTCAACCCTCGAGAAGGCTTGAGATAGGAACCAATGTAGAAAGGCTACCATATGCATGCTTAGAACCATACACTATGGGAAAGGCTCTAAATATAAATTTTGCCAATATGCTCACTCTGACTTGTAGAAGAGGCGGACCCCCGCTACAACTAAGAAAACCTTAAAGAGGCACAATAATCGCTGAGTTGTAGAAGAGGCACACCCTACTACTAAGAGGCTACTTTATTCAAATACATGAACCATTTCTCTTATTCTTAGCTCTAACCTTTTGTTATGTGACTTATTACTGATGCAATGATGCAGATGGTTAAACACGAGTCATGTTTGTTGTTGCTTTATCAATGCATCGCGCAAGTGCACACATCGAACAAGTAATAAAATGATGATTAAGAGATTGATCCCACAAGGATTTGATGTTCTATTATTTATTAATGATACCTAAATTGTAAAACCAACTTAGATGTGTACAAAAAGTATATGGTGTTATGGAAATCTATTCTATAGCTAAAAGATTGAGTGAGGGCATGAAATAAGTGTACTATTCTACTACAAAGAATGATGCAAAGGTACAAAGATAGAAAATACAACACAAGTTATTACAAGTTCTCTTACTAAAAAGGATCTGGACTGAATAACTTCACTTAGTTAATAGGTAACACATCTTGTCATGTTCATCAAATTACACTTACTTGAAGTTGATATCCAGGTAAACATATTTAATTCTAACGGGTTCTTACATCTTATAAAAGCCTACCACCCAGCATCATTTCATATCTCTGTGCATACAAGACTAGTTTGGTGCATTAAGATTAATTCTCTTATCTAGATTTCTATGACTCTAATGCATTTCTCTAGTTAAAATCATAAACTACATTCGTAAAATTCATTAGCCTGCCTATCCCTTCTCGATCGAATCTCTTAATCATACAAAAGTTGGATAAACATTTAAAGCATTAAACATGGGGATGTAATCAACTAACAAGCAGTACAACAAGATAACAAAACAAGATAGTACATATCAATCAAGATCCATCATACAACCGAGATCACTATGTATTTACCCCATGTAAGATTAGTAATATATCTTTAAGCTCATCAAAGAAAACAGCATTGCAAAAAGAGAAGAAGAAAGTTATGCAAATAAGTAATAATGAGGCCCTGCCATGAACTTCTCATTTGCAGTGAAGCTTGCTTGCAAGTTGGCGTCCACGACTTCTTCTCAGAAACATTTAACTCTTCCTTTAGATTGGTAAAGTGGAGCTTGAGGGGTGAAAGGTGAAGAAATGAAGAGTGGGTTTTATTTTTTTATTGCCGTCTCTAATCTATGATCTCCTAAGTGATGTATATTGTCAGCTTTCTCTATATCTTGCAAGTGAGTGAGGGTATTTATACTTGATTGGAAGTGGAGTTCTCTTGATTAGTGAAGCAACTTTCTAGTGACTTCCTCTAATGTGAGGTAGATATTGACTCTAGAGTGTGAGTGTATTCTTGTCCCCTTGTCCCCAAATTATTTCTTCATGGTCAGGGAGTTGGTAGAGTTTTCCTCAAGGATTGAAATTTGAAGGGCAGAACAAGCAGCCAGATCAAGTTTCCTTGTAACTTCTATTCCAACAAGTGCACATGAATGGCTCCTTTAATAATTGGAAGTGGTTGAGTTTGTTCCTTACTTGCTTCTCAAGGCATCCATCCAATGGCTTGAGTTGAGGGAATTGGTGGAGTAGATCAATCTATCAAAAAGGTGGGGAGCTGGAGCATGTCTGAGCTGATCATGTTGGTCAAAAGCATGTTCAGAAGTTGTAGGTCTGGTCATGCGCAGGTGTGCAGGTTTGATCTTGTAGGTCCGATCATTAATAGGAAGTATCCCAAATATAGTCCATCCTAGGTTGGTAGTGGAGTAGTTCGATCCAAATCTACAAGTGTGCACATTCCTTATTTGATATCCTTCAAAACACATTTTTTCGTTATAATTGGTTGCAGATATGCATATATTCACTATAACTTTCGATAATTCAAAATTTAGCAAAATTTGTTGGGGAAGATGGCACCGGGGCATGAAAATGATACCCTAAACTTCTGAAAATATTATGTTAATCTGCGAAGTATCAAGCCCCCAAATTCAACCTTATATAGTCCCTAGCAAAATAAAATATTAGTTGTTTCAAAAATTCTTGATAACAACAAGCGGAATACATTTTTACACAAGAAAAGAGCTATGAGAAAATTTTCACACAAATGGTTGTACCTTTCCAAAAAATGTAAACAAGTATAAATCAATCGGGAACCTTGCAGAATTAAGGCGATCAATTCAGTACAAGCCTAGAAGCCAAAAAACTATCACTAGAAGACCGAAGCTTGACACTAGGGAGGATCAGCATTATTTATTAGGTTATAATGGTGGGTCAGGGCTGGGGATTAAAAAAAGAAAGGGGGATATCATGAAAGCAAGCAAGTGCATTACTAGCTCTAAATTATCTTCTACTAATCATTGTCCTCAATAAGAGAAGTGTCTATAATTTTTTCCTCCTCCCTTGCTATTCCTTGTCACTCCTTTTTGAATTGTGTTTTTGTTAAAAAAACAAGATATATTACAACTACAACACCGCTCCCTAGCCAATTCGCTCAACTTTAAAACTTTTCCTCCCTTCTTTTTTTCTTCCTTTTTTGACTTGCAACATCTTCTTTTCTTTTGGTTGCACATAGTCCTCCCCTCTTATGAGCACTTTGACCATTTTAAAGAAAAATTCCTAGTTTATTATACTTGGTGAAGGTGAAAACAAGGATTTCTAAATAATTAGGCTAGGGCTATAAAATATTAGACAAACAAGCAGGCTGTGAATGTAGGGTAGAATTTGTCTAAAACATGGCTGTAATAGGGATGGCTAATGTAGGCACCGGTGATTAATTCTCAACTAAATCATTTCCTCACTTAGTTCATAATTCACTCTACCTCGAGAATCCGAGCTTGAGATTCTAATTTTCCTTTTCTCCTACACCCACAAGAGTTTTGTTTTAATCTCAGCATGGTTAGGTCTTTGGTTGGATAATAACACAGTTGTATTGAAAGCATAACTCAATGATATTTACATATGCAAAATTATCCTAACCACACTATGCTATGATAACAAATTTAGAATGCCTTATTTACTAACACCTTCTATTAAGATAACCTATTCAATAACATGCACAACAATTAATTATTATAACCCAAAAAGTACGAATTGTTTCCCCCTCAAATTCACGTGAAATTGTGCCTTCACAATTAATAACAACATGAAAAGATAGTTATGTCACCATGCAAATAGAACAATAGCAAGAACTAGCTATGATCAAAAGCGTAGCAAGAGAGAAAGAAATTAAGAAGACAGTAGAGAGAGAAGTATTCATTGGGTGTATTAGTTCTCTTCACCTGAGCTGTTGTTGGCATGGTGAAGTGGCTAGTTAGCTTGTTGCTTCTTCCCAATTGTGTTGCAACCTCTTCTTCTTGCTCTTCACTTTCTTCATCAATGGGTGGGTTGGATCTTTGCGAAGTGATACCTTGACAGCTTTGGTTTTCATCCCCATTTTGGTGGATGGTGGCTTGACATTCTTCTACGTTTCTTTTTGCCATGTCATTTTGCCTTTGAAAAACCTACGAACATGGAATCATGAAAAGTTGGCACATTAGATATGTTAATTTTAGCTTCTTTCCATTTTCCTTGCATAAAAATATTCCAATTATGGTGGTACTCCATATAGGAGATGATCGTTTGTTGTACTAACCTAATATCTTTGAGCTCCTCTAGCATCTCCATGCCAAATCGATGTCCCCCCATTTGTCGAGCATTAGTTGAAGCCCAGGCAATGATGGCCTCTAACACCACGATTTTGGTTGACCTAAGAACCGAATTAGAATTGTTACGATCGAGTGGAGCCATGTCTAAATAAATTAATCTGTAAGACTGAAACGACAATTAGATCGAAATAACCCCCTCTTAGTGTCTTGAGAATGGAAGATATTACTAAATATACATAAAAATGCATCAAACACATATAACAACATGAAATAAAACAATGGTGCATTCAGCACAAGTGTGTGTATCATCTATCTATACTTCCACCAAAGCCAACCAAATGCACAGGAACACAAGACCTACATATATAATAAGAAAAACGTCAGCAACAAATATCACTAGTCGGAAAAATAACTAGTACAAACTCACAAGTGAAAACTGATTTCCATGAGGAAAGAAAATCCATATATACTCTCCATAGGAACACTCAAAGGGTATCTACCGTGGAGCCATCAAATTGTAGACTCGATAGCATCCCGAACTAAACTGCTGTCATATATACCATGAGGAAAGAAAACTGATTCCATGAGGAAAGAAAGACCATATATACTCTCCATAGGAACACTCAAAGGGTATATACCGTGGAGCCATCAAACTGCAAACTCGATAGCATCCCAAACTAAAATGGGGTCATTCACTCTCGATAAATGCCTCTCTTGGCAATAGCTGGCTCCACTCTTGTAAAAAACACATATCCTAAGCCCTTTCCAAACCTCCATATAACTCCTGACCAAGAGCACGATGGACGAGCACTCTTAAGAATACGATTTCATTACCTTTTAAGACCACAAGTTTAGACATGAGCTATACAAAACAATACCTATCTACTCCATGCCTCTCCAGGTGTGAGGAAGCTCAAGAAGTAGAGATGCTAGGATCTATCGGGAATAGAATAGCCTTCTCACTAATCAAGATCCCCCTGTGACTTGTGTATGTTCCTGCTCACGGTTTACGCAAAATCAAATTCACTAATTCTTCTCTCACTAAAAACTCGATAAAAACTATATATGGGGCTGCAAAGGGAATCATAAAAATAGGCCCCGAAGGCAATGTAAGGTGGAGCTAAGTTTGAAAATAATTTGAGGGATCTCATCCTCAAGGGTTATCAATTATAGAAGTAAAATATGTTTAGATGGCCAATGTTAAGTGGGGCAGCCACTTAACACATCATATAATCTGGAAATCAAATCCATGATAAAATAAAGTGATTAATCTACGAAGAATCCTAATGTATCTGTGGTCCAAGCTTTTAGTGCATCGGCACATCTACGGTCTGTTTATACTCTGGGACCTATATCAGATCTCATTATTAAGTAAAAAACTAGTAACTCTATATAATACATGATTGTGGTGTGTGCTCACATTAACAAATTATTGACTCAAACAATAAAAAATGCAAAGGAAATGAATGAACATTTGGCAAGCAAAGCAAGCCATGTGCAAGCAATAAACAAATAAACAAACAAATAAACTAAGTCAAATAAATAAAAGAACAATACTAAAATAATAGTAGACAAGTAACACAAGAAAAGTAATAAATAATAAATAATAATAATAATATAAATAACACTAACAAAATATATGATTAAATGCGAGTAATTATTAGCACAAACACAAGTAAGTTATAAATAAATAAGTAAATAATTGATTAATTACACAAATAATCACATAAATAGTAAATAAATGAATAAATAATTAATAAAATTAATCATAAATAAAAATAGTATAAACATCAAATATATGAATATACGACTAAATACGAAGTGAGCAAGTAAATAATAATCAATTAGTTAATTAAATTAAATAGGATAAACATGAACAAGAAATAATATTAGCAAAGAAATACATCATCAATAATAAAAAATAATCATATAATCATGCATCAAAATTGACAAGTATATAAATAACAAGAAATAAATAATAATGAATAAATAAATTAATAAAAATGAAAAATACTCATAACATTAAAACAAGTCAAATAATGTTAATATATATCTAGAGTAATATAGGGAGTCTCGAAATATCGAAAATAGACAAACAATGGAAGAAAACAAACAAAAGTAGACAAAAATTGCGAACTAAGTCAGGCCGAGTTAACTTCGTCCTGGTCACCTGGAATGGTGGGCTTGGTTGGATCTGTGGACACGGTAATGGACGTGGGCAGGCATACATGGGTAGGGGCTTGACAACCAGGTCTCAGGCACGCGGATGCGTACAAGGGCAAATGGGCACCAAATGGGCCATTGACGCCCATTGCTAGAAAATGGTGACTGTGGCGTGGTGGGGGCTGCCACCGGTTGTGATTGATAGAGGACCATGGGCGGGGCTGACTGAGGTGGTCGCTGATGGAGTCCGGTTGCTAGTCACCCAGAAAATAGTTGGGAAGTAGGCAAAATTGCCCCCGGGTATGGCAACATTGCTGGCGGCGATCATGGCCATGGCGGGGGCAAATGTTGGTCTCAAAGTTTTGGCCTTCATGAGAGGAAGCCTTTTGGGGTGATGGTCGATGGTGTCTGGCTGGCGACTGGTTGAAAAAAGGCCAAATAGTGATGGACATACTGTCGAGGTTAGTGTAATTGCCTGAGGCGATCGCGAATACGGTAGGGGTCAAGGTGGTCTCAAATGTTTGGCCCCTGCAAGGGAAAACTGTCAAGTTGGTCAGCCTCTCCGGAGGAAATTTGTCAGCACTGTAAGATGGCCCTATACGCAGCGGTGGTGGTGTAAATAGTCTGAGAAAATGCCATCACCAACAGATATTGTAGTGGTGCCAGTGGATGTGAGGGTACTGGTCAATAGCCAGTCATGAGGCAAGCACGTTTGTACCTATTCGTTGGCCAGAGGAGGGCCGAAGTCTGCCCGGAGGCGAGCCAAAGTGGTGACAGCGCTAGGGGTAGAAAATCTTCCAAAAATGTGGGGAAATACCAAGAAAATGGGAGGACCAATGCTAGGGTTGATGTTGACTGTCCATAACATGCCATGTGGCATGTTCTGAATTCTCGACAATGTACGGGTCTAGTGGGGTCCACGAGAAGTACATACAATATATATATAGACGGAAAGCTTGGATTGAGAGCATCAAAAGTTAAAATTGACTAAAAGGCCTAAAGATGACTCTATAGACAGAAATCAGGGCATGAAAGCTAAATGAGCATCAAAACCCTGAACTCACTCTGATGAAGATCTGAGGCTCATATCAAACTGGGCCCGTAGGGGCAATTTGGTAGTCCAAAATCCCTATGATGCATTTAAATGAGGTACCCTAACAGACCAAACAGATACTAAATGCAACAACGACCTAGATCTAGCCCTAAAATCTTGAGCTAACACAAGCAACGATCTATATACATCATGCATACACTGATAACTTATGGTCTGCTATAGCATAACTGAAGCAATCATCTATATATCACGCATACTCAGCCTTCATAATATGCTCATAATACCATCTGGGCCTCGTACACATGGTCTAAAAGCTGAACTTACTCCAACCGAGTGGCCTAAACTGGGAAGGGTAACAAGCGGGTAAAACCCTAACCCGAAGCTAGTGATTTCATGGCTAACCCAACCTTGAATCTTTCTTCATTCTTTTCAATGTTGACTTCAGATTGAGTGCACAACTTGGTGATGATTGCTAGGAACCATCGCTCATTGGTAGGTCCCATTGAGTTGATGATGTTGTTTTATATGATCCATCTGACATCAATTTTCCACTTCTCAATCATGGCATAAGTAGGATAGCTCGATCCAACATGGCAAGGGAGGTGCGTGTGCTTGGAATGAGTCTGATGCAGACCAACATTAAAAGAGGCATCCGACTTGGCGTCAATGCCACAAAATTAAAATTGAGGTATTGATTGTTCTTTCCAGTGGCCCAAATCACTTCTTAATTAGTCCTGACAGAGCTTCTTCTCCGACTCTTTTGTGTCTATCCCCTCGTCCATTAATATTGAATAATCATGTTCCTCATGGTTAGGTGCTTCGATCTGCTTGTTGATGGATTTGCTTGTCATGGTTGCCCATTTGCCTTTGACGAACACTTTGTCTTCCACCTTCTCTTCCAAGTTTGCATATAACTCCCTCACGAGTTGAAGTATGCCCTCATCTGGTTTCCTGCATAGTTTAGTCCAACCAAGACTTGTGATAATATTTAGTGTGACCTTGTCTGTTCCATAACTCTCCAGGTTCAATGCCTTCTCCTTGATTGGTTAATTCCCTTTCATTATCTCGTCAAATGTTGTTTTAGCTTTGGCTGAGATAAAGGGGTAGTGGTCAGTGTTGGTGGACAGTAGTGCTTTGGATTTCTTTGGTAGTGCTTTCCTTCTTGTGGGTGGCACTCGAGGTTGGATTTTTTCTCTCTACTTCCACCTTCTCATGAATGAATGGTGGTGGTGTGTGTGCTGGGACTTGAGAGTTATCTTCTATTATCCTTCTTCTGGTCCTTGTCTCAGTCCTCTCAGCTTTGTCGAGGTTGTCGAGTTCCATCTTCCTCTTCTTGACTTCTTCTCTTGTACTAGATGTTTGGCCTTCTTCTTCTGCATTGTTCACATCATGCTTTCACCCATGTTCTTTGCTCACACTTGTGCTTCAGCAGGTTATGCAGTTGCAACCTTTTTCTGTGTTTCTTGTTTTACCTTTGTTGGCTTAGCTTGGGTTGAGGCATCACGAGTAACTTCCTTTCTTTTTGTTGCAGGTGGTTTTGGGTTGATAGGAAGTTGTGCTGCCGTTGCTGACTTTCTTGGTAACATTTTACTTGCTTCTAGTATCAGCCATCTTTTACATGCCCTTTTCCTTCCTTGCCGCTGATTCATGTGGGCTGGCTTTTGTTATTTTTTCTTTGGAGATTTGCTAAAGAAAGAAGTGTTGGCTGGTTGGTTGACCTCTCTTTCCATCATTCAAGGTAGCAATGGAAAATCCTCACTATTGGTGGCTTGGCTTTCCTCCTTCGGCTCAACCTCTATATCTTATTGTGATGGATCTTTCATCTCGACAATAGGCTCTACTTCTTGTGACTCGTCTGCTCGAGTGGAATCCACTAAGGTTGGTGAGGAATCCATCGGTTGTGCCGTGACCTTCTTAGAAGCCTCCTGCTTCTTTTAGACCATTCTATCTCAATTTAAACTTTTAGCATCAACTCTATGAAATCACCACGAAGATAAAAATAGATAAAACTAAAAATATTGGACTTTTATGTACTTTTATTAGGGATAAGAAAGTCTAAGATGTGCAATAATTCATGAGCAGGTCCGATGGAAACAAACCACTCAAATATTCATATATAACATATCTCATACATCTCATCAAGCTCTATTTAGAGATTAAGCATGCTATTGCACAAGCATCTACATGTATTCTAGCAAATTGAACAACATGCATGGCAATTAATTATTCACAGCTATT